>PVJH01018315.1:0-45526 GCA_004026705.1 Nesogale talazaci | reverse complement strand
ATGGCCAATTGTTTATCTTCAAGCCTGTAAGATCCCAATTGCTATGTATCTTTTAATAGCCTGGCACCTTCATATTTCTTCACCACATTTGCTTTGCACACATTTTTTGTTCAGTCATTGTGTCGGTCATTTTTTAAGATCTTTAATCCCTCGTAATTGTATAGTTGAATTAGAAGTCTTCCAGAAGTTATCTATCAGGGAGGCACAGATATGAATAGCATATGGAGTTGTTGGGGGGGGGGCTGACATTCTTAAAGTGTTTTTTGGTTAAAAAAACAATAAAAGAGGGCTTGGCACAGTATGTGCACGTATATATTGTGATAAGAGATGAATGAGCCCTCAATGAAATGATCAAAAAAGAAAAAAACCCAAAACAATGTTGGGGGAGGAGGGGGGAAACGAAAAACACATTTAGTGATAAATGCTGCTTAATCTTTTATTATTCTTCAGCAGACAACACATAGATGGAGTGATAACCTGTTTCCTATTTTTTTTCTTTTGTATCATTACTATATCTGTGAAAATTCCTACCTAGGAGAACTTTCAATGTGACATTTTTAGGATTCTCTGCAATAACAGACTCAGACGATCGTGAGGAAGCCTAAACTACAGAGAAGAATCCAGTAGTAGAAGGCTCTATCTCATGAATCCCACACATGTATAATCCATGTCCCTGAACTTAAGACAAAAACCCTGAATAGAGTTATGCCTGTAACCCTTCTGTACAAAAACGCACAAAGAAGAAAAGAAAACCCAAACAGACGAAGTCAAGCATCTCTGCACTTGGAAACGTTGGCTTCCTTTGATAGAGAATGGGTTAGGAGAGATTTCCACTTACACAGACAGAATGAGACACTGCTCCAGATAAATAGGAAGGAGAATCCTCCATCTCTTATCACATAAAGAATTGTGGGTATAAAATTTCTCAGTGCTGGGGGATGAAACTTGTAAGGAAAGTAAAAATAATGACAACTAAACCAGAGACAGAGGCAATAGTTGGTCCCTGGTATAGCCGAGTGTGATGAGAACTCAGAGGTACTCCTAGAGTTAAGCCTTCTCTTTCCCAATGACACATTTAAACTATTTTTTTCACAGATGATTGTTTCAGAGACAGAGAACCAGCACCAACGTGTGGACTACATTCCCCCAAATCCCGTGCACCCAGTGTCATCTAGTGGAAACGGATGCGTCTTGAATAGACGGCCCCAGAATCCCAATTGACTGATGGGAATCTTTAAAATATTCAGAAATATATGCTCAAAGATGAAGTCATTCTCTGTAGAAGGTTGGGAGTAATTGAGAAGCTAATAATAATGAGTATAACAATGAAGAATATGTTTTAAAATTGATTGTTATGATGATAGCCCAATTCTATTTAATGTTTAAAACATTGAATTGCATTACATGTGAATTATATATTAATAAAGCTGCTAACATTAAAAAGTCATCCTCTTGATCATGCTAGCCAAAATTTTCCTAGCATCCTCTAGTTAAATTCTCCAGTGTTGCATTTATGTCTGAGCAAAACAATTCCTTCTCTTGTTAAATACAAGAGCCCAATTCCAGTAACAATAAGGAAACAATTTTAATCTTCTATAATCTCTTTCCATGTCTAGTCATACGTATTGGCCAGCTCATTGCTAATATTAAAGATCTGCCTCTTTGGGAGAGACTTTGGAGGTAATGGGGGAAGGGAGCACGAAAGGGACTCAAAGAACTCAAACTCATGGACCTCCAGTTGATCCACACTTATAGTGGCCCGATAGGTCGGGATCAAACTGCCCCTGTGAGTCTCTGAGACTACGATCACTGGAGTAGAAAGTCTTACCGTTCTCCTGTTGAGATGCTGGTCTTTCCATTGGCAATCCAATATGTAACACACTATGCCACCAGAGGAGGGAAGGAGAAGCAATGGGCTAGATGGTTGACAGGTGTTAGCTTGGGTGAAGGGGAAGATAGCAATCCACAAGCGAAGGATAATAAAGGGGAGTAAGCTGTTTGGGACTTGATAAGTTATTTAAACTGTTTAACACAAAACTGATGGTCTGAAATGTAAAACTCCCACCTGTCTTTTCTTCCAAGAGCAATAGCACTCACTTAAGCTAATATAATAAATGCTACTGCATTGAATACGTTTAGCAAGTGTTTTGTATGTTTCATGAAAAAAAAATCAGACTCAATATCTATGTAACAATTTTCTAATTTCTCTTTGGAAATCTATATTTAAGTCTTTAAATTGATTTCACTCATTCATTATCAGTAGTATTTATTGACAATAATGTGGTAGTCATTTGTTGACTGGAAATAAACATTCAAGGAAGTGTATACATTAACGTTTTATTTTACTTTTACTTTAATGTTTTATATAATGAATCACACTCAAAATAATTGAAGACAATCTTGCAAATTCACTAATTCTTTCCCCTTTAACCTTAAAATCTTTTATTAAGAATAAAAGGGAAAACAAAACTCTGACTCAAAGCAGATGGAGCTGTCAAGGCTCACTCACCTAGGTGAAATGAATTAAACTGATTAGCTCTTAAATGCTTACAGCTGTCAAGATTGACATGCAGGAAATTGTATGAGAGCAGGCCTTCCTTACCAGTGAAAATTTGAAGAAAGCATCACAAAGGGCAATGAAATTGCTATGAAAATGATTTTTCCTGTATTTTAAAGTAAAATATTAACAATGAATAGAAAATAGTTGAAGACATCTTAAATTACCAAATAGAGTAGGAGAATTTAAATACTGAAAGATTGCTTAAAGAAGCACAACGAGCCTTTGTGAAATATTTGCTCTCTCACGTTTTGGTGATTGTCTGAAATTTAAACACTCCGTTAAAAGTTTAAATCTTGTATGTTCTCTGCATCATACTGTGTGTGGCACATAGCTTGAAAAGCATGTGCGATTTAATGGAAGTGCCATAAACATGTGGATACATAAATCAAAAGATGAAAAGATGCTCTACAAACATAGACATTTTTTGTCATACAGTTGTATTGTATAAAACCAGAAACAAATTTAGCCAATTAAATGTCTTACGTTTTTAGCTTCCCTGTATAAAATTGCTAGATAGACTACTACTATCAGCAACATCTACCACTTCACATATTGCAGTGGCTTGTGTGTTGCTGTGATGCTGGAAGATATGTCACTTGTATTCAAATTCCAGTAGGGTCACTCAAAGTGAACAGGTTTCCACAGAACTTCCAGATTAATAGCAGAATTAGATGAAGGAATGTGTTTTCTCCTTCATAGACAACTTAGCTGCATAGTATGGAAACTTATCAGATATTGGAGGCCTAATGAATGGAAGCGACACATTATCAGAGGTAGTTTTGGAAGTGGGACCCTCAGGTGTGAAGACACTCGAAATGTGACTAAGGAGGAGCTGCTTTCTCAAAGTGACATGAATGGAATAAAGCCTGTGGGAGTAAAGCTTTCAGAATCATCTTTTGATGATGAGACACAACTAAAATTGAGAAGAAACAGCTGCAAAACTCTACTACTAATCAAGTCCTGGAATATGTTTCTAGGAAAATTGGAAGTCATCAAAGATAAAATAAAATGCAAAAATATCAATGTGCTGTGCATTACTGTGCTGAGATGGACAGGTGATGACTATTTTGAATCAGAAATTGATGTGCCGTGGAATGATACAATCAAGGGAATGGTATGACATTTATTATCAAAAAGGACATTTCAAGATCAAACATGTAGTACAATGCTGTCTGTGATAAGATTATATCTATCCACTTCAAGAAAATTTAATCAATACTATTATTATTCAAATTTATGCACCAAAGATGTAAATTAGTTTTGCAGAAATTGAAGAATTAATTCTACCAACATCTTCAGTCAGAAATTGATCAAACATGAAATCAAGATGTATTGATAGTCATTGACAATTAGAATGCAAAAGTTGGAAACAGAGGAAGGTCCTTGGAAAATATGGACTTGGTACTAGAAATTAACTTGGGGAGTATATGATAAATTTTGCACGTACTTGTTTGCTATAAATACCTTTTTTCAACATCAGAAACAGCAAGTCTACACGTGTACTTCACCACAGGAAATACAGAGGAATCAAATTAGGTGCATCTGTGAAAAAGGGCAATGGAGACACTCAATACCAGCAGCTAAAAGCAGACGAGGATCTGACTGTGGAATAATCCATGGCTCATTTGAAAGTTCAGGTTGAAGCTGAGGAAAGTTAAAAGTCTGAGAGCCAAAATATGACCTTGAGTCTAACCCACCTGAATTTTGAGAGCCTATCAAAAACAAATGATACATTGAAAACTAATGACAGAAGATATGATGAGCTGTGGGAGGACATCAAGATCCTCATTTACGAAGAAAGACAAAGGTCATTAAGAAGACAGGTGCAAAGAAAAGATCGAAGTGAATGTCAGGATAGACTATAATTTGCTCATACTCATAAGGCAGAAGTGATGAGGGTCAAAGATCTGCATAGAAAATTTCAAATGGAAGATTCAAAGAGAAGGTGCAATAGAGTCTTATAATAAATATGAACAAACCTAGAGTTAAAAAACCAAAACGGAAGAACATTTTCTGTGTATCTTAAACTGAAGGAACTCAAGAAAAACTTTAAGCCTCCGGTTGCAATACAGAAAAATTCTATAGCCTAAATATTGAAGAATGCAGGGATCTATATATAAACAGAGTCACTGTAACAAAAAGAAATGGTTGACAGTTCACCATTTCAGAGGTAGCATATGAGCAAGAATCCATGGTTCTGAAGGAAGAAGTTCCTGCTGCACTGAAAGCATTAGCCGCAAACAAGGCACCTGGGATCAATGGACTATTGAAATGTAATACCAATTGGAATACCAATCGAAATGTCCACCACTTACTGTCAGTTTGTCATACTGTGGCAGTGTGTGCATTGCTGTGCTGCTGGAAACCACATCACTGGTATTTCAAACTCCAGTATTGTGTTAGTCTGGGTAGGCAAGAGGAACAAATTTCAAAGACTCGCATAAGGATATAAGGAAAAGGTTTATATATAAGAGGAACTCCTAGGACATTGAGAAAACATCCTAGTCCAGTCCAGTTCAAAGTCATAAGTCCTATATTAACCCATATACCCGAAATCAGTCCATAAAATCTCCTTCCGACTCATGAAGTCACAGGTCAGTGGGTGCAGAATCCTGGCGCTGGCTGGGGTCTTCACATGGTTCCTCACTTCTAGGGCTCAGGGTCCATCAACAGCATCCCGTGGTGGCAGAAGCAACTCAGCGCTGGCAGAGGTCTCCATGTGGCCGCCCCAAGCTTCAGAAGTCTGGTCCATTAGGGCAAAGCCGTGTGGTCTCTCCGCCGGCTCCTCCAGCTTCTCAGATGCTGCCATCTTGTTTTGTCCGTGATTCATTATCTCTGAGATTCACTCCCAACAACTGGGGACGATAGCTTCTCATCTTCACGAGGGAAATAACACGAGACTTCCCAGACGTATCAGGAGAAAGCCATGCCCATACAGAGGCCTCATTGGTTACTCAAGGGCTATTTCCAGATTAACAGGATCGAGTCCACCCCTACATTTCAGTCATAAAATTAACATAAGCACATGACTGCCACAAGTATGGTCACCCAAAGGGAACGATTTCAGTGTTCTTATTCCAGAATAAGAACAATGAAGAAACTTGGCTCTCTCCATTGTAGGAGGCAGTCATTCAAAACTTTAGGCATAGATTTGAGACCTCATCAGATATTGGAGCAGAACTTTGCTGAAGATAGTCCCAGAGAATGGATCCCTCAGGCTGAAGAGCACTGGAAATGTGATTACGGAAGAGCAGATAAAAAAACAAAAAACAATGTTTGGCACTTCATCTACATACACTTCAGCATTTCAATCATATAAAGACGAGTTTAAAAATGATTATCATAAGCAATTTTAGAACTTTAAAAATCTGTGGCAGAAATATACACAACAAAGCATTCTTCTGTTCAACAACTTCTCCATGTTTAATTCAGTGGAAATTTCAGGTCTCTTGGAATGAAGTTGACTATCATAAAGTGAGTCCATTAAAGCCTGTGGGAGTGGAACCTTTGGGATCTTTATTTGTTGATTGGGCATAACTCAAGGTAAGGAGAGACATATGAAAAAAATTTGCAAATAATCTTGGAACCTGTGAAGTATGAAACTAAGAAAATTAGAAGTAGTCAAAAATGAATTATAACACCTCCATTGTGATATCATAGGCATTAGTAATGTACTGGTATTGGCTATTTTAAATCAGAAAATCTTATGATTTATTGTCAGGAATAATACAATCAAAAGTAGTGGCATGACATTCATTCTCAAAAAAGACATTTCAAGATCTTTTATGAGTGCAGTATTTTAAAAGTCTTTTTACAGTCAGCAGAAAGACCATAGACTATTGGGTGCCAACTTGTGTGGACTCAAGGTCAGTGGAAATATGACAGGGTGCTGGCAGCTCTCAGGCTTGCGTGACCCCTAAGGTGCCACTCCTGGGAGGCAGAGTTCAGTAGGCAGGAAGACGAAGGAGCAGATGGAGAAATTCTCAGTGTCCCTTCCCCTTATACAAAAGGCCACACCTCCAAGGAGGTGTCAACAAGCTACCACTTGATTGGTAAGTTTGATTCCACCTATAGCCACAAGTTAACATAAAATCATACAATTACCATATAACTTAAGATAGCAGGGGCAAGAAAGAGGTGTGAAGGAGAGGGACTAACATTTCACAAGCTATGCATTCCTGTTTACAGTGCTGGGAAATTTGGCAATGATTATGAGTATTTGGCAATGATTATGAGCACAACATGATCAATGTAATTGATATCAACAAACTGTACTCCTAAAATTATGAATTAACAAATGTGTCATATTTTTACCATTAATTTTTTTTCATTAAATTTTTTCATGAAAAATTGTCCCTAAATATTGCTCAATTCATCAGACACATAACTTTGTACCAAAGTTTGCTTCCAGCAGAGGCAGGATTCAGTTAAAATCATACTGTAGCTTTCACTCCCCCCCCATTTACTAATACAGTGATACTTTGGCTGTTGAATGGTTCCAAGCAGGAATTTTCCATTACTGAAATAGCAAAATAGCATCTCTATATATACACACACCCAGTGTTTGTAACTTAAGTGGGTACTTGAACTGAAAATCTGATTTGAAAAAACTTGTATGGATACAGCGAGTCATGTGTTGCATCTGGACACAGACACAAAGGGGTGACAGCTCCGTCTAAGGCTTCTCACGGTCGGCAACATACAGTGCTTAGGTTAGTGCATAAAACATGCATAATTGTCTTTTTTGCATTTTATTTGTGTAAAGTATAAGAACTATAGCTCCAAAGAAAGTTAGTGATGCAAGCACTAAGCGGAGAAAACTGTGAGAACCATAACAGAGTTAAAGAATAATATCAGTACAAAATTTAAAGCATATCTCTACTTGTCTGATCTGTTAGCTAAATGCAAAAGGATTGAGTTGACATTATTGATATTTTGTCTTTTGCTTTTGTATGTTTTTCAGTTTATGAAATCCAAGATAGGTGAATCTTTAGACAGTAAGTGTATTAAAGGTTTCTTTAGGGCATGACAGGAGAAAGGGTGGTGGTGGGATGAGGTATTACAGAAAGGAATACAAGAAAGTATTCTAAAATTGTGGTAATGATTGTACAATTCTTCTTGATGTGTTCAAACTATTAAGTTATATGGTATGTGTATTATATCCCAATAAAACTGTTAAAAAGAGCTGAATTTAGAACATCAAAGTGTAGCTCAAGAAGATAAAATATTATTAAATAGTATTACCATGAAATATGTAAGCACTTGGAGTTAATGAGTTCAAAGTGAAGAACATATGCAACATGTGTCAAGTTGAAATTATTGAAAAAAAATTCAAGCCTTGAGTTATAATCTTGAAGTGTTCTATGAGTAAATTATTGAAGGATTCATGAAGCGTCAAAAGACAATGGAAGGAATACACACAGTAACTATACCAAAAAGAAACAGTTGAAGTGCAACCATTTTGCCTAAGATCAAGAAACCAAAGGTATTGAACAAAGGAGTCCAAGTTTCACTGAAGATATTCATAAAAAGCAACTATTTAGGAAAAGGCATAACTGCCCCTGTGGGAGTAGAAAGTCTCATCTTTCTTCCACGAAGTAGATAGGGGTTTCAAACTGCTAACCCCAAGCTTCACAGCCTAACAAGCAACCCACTACACCAACAGGATTCTAGGAATTCACAAAATGCTAATTGAAATGTTTCAACAAACTGAAGAAGCACTAGACAAGCTCATTCGGCCATACAAGAAATTTGCGGACTGAGCCCCAGTGGTGTAGTGGTTGAGTGCGGGACTGTAGCCCACAGGCTTGACAGTTCAAATCCAGCAGCGGCTTTCCAGGAGCAAGGCTGGGTATCTCCCACGACCACCAGAGGGCAGTGATGCCCCCCACCCCCCAAAAAAAGAAATTTGGAAGATAAGTTCTTGGCCAACTGACACTTGGCCAAATTTGTACTCATTTCCAAGAATGGTGTCCTAACATAGTGTGGAAATTATTGAAGAATATAATTGCTTTCACATGAAAGTAAAATTTTGCTAGTGACAATTAAATACAGGCTCAGCTACCCAATGAGAAGGAGCTGCCAGAAATCCAAGCCAGATTCAGAAGAAGGATAGCATTGCTAACAACAGCTGGTTCTAGACAGAAAGCAGAGAATACCAAGAAGAAGCTTTTTTGTGTGTGTTTTATTGATTATGCAAAGGAATTTGTTTGGATCATAACAAGCCATGAATAACATTGCAATGAATGAAGATTCCAATATACTTCATTGTGCTCATGCAGAACATTTGTATGGATCCAGAGGCCGTCATTTGAGCAGGGAATATTGTATGGTTTAAAATCAAGAAGAGGGGCTGAGCCCCGGTGGCGTAGTGGTTGAGTGCGGGACTGCAATCCACTGGCTTGGCAGTTCAAATCCAGCAGCAGCAAGGCTGGGTAGCTGCCACGACCACCAGAGGGCACTGATGCCAAAAAAAAAAAAGACAACAAAACAAAAGAATAAAATCAAGAAGAGGTATATTTTATGGGTTACAGTTAGGAAATATGTGAGTAAAAGTTGTAGTTTTTCATCATGCTTATTCAAGGTGCATGTTGAACAAATAATCGAAGAAGCTGGAATATATGAAGAAAATGCAATATTAAGGAGTGGCAGGAGATTTTTTTCAAAACTTGTGATATGCAGAAGGCACAAGCTTGGTTACTGAAAGCAAGCAGAAATTGAAGCATTTGTTGATGAAAAAAGATTGTGGCCTTCCACATGTATTGCAACTCAAAGTAAATAAAACAAAAATCCTCACAAGTGGGCCAAAGGACAGCATCGTAATAATCAGAGAATAGATTGATACTGTCAAGGATTTCATTTTACTCCTGGAAGCAGTACTCACAAAATTAAGTAGTATATTGCCCTGAGCTGCCTAAGACCTCTTTAAAGTCTGAAGAGCAAGTATACCACTGTGAGGACTAAAGTGTTTGTGACCTTAGCCATGGTATTTTCAACCACTACATATTGGGCAATAATTATGCAAAACTGCAAAAGGATGGATGCGTTATGATGTGGGAAAAGAAGACTGGAAGTATCATGGACCATCAGAAAATCAAACACATCCATCTTGGAAAAAGGTCAGTGAGAATGCTCCACTCCTGTGGGGACCTAACAGGTCACAGAAAGCACTGGGCAAGCAACAAGATGTGTCACACTGGCTCCCTACTGAAGCAGACAGCGACACAGGACATTTCAGGGCTCACATGGTAGGGAAGCATTGCAGACTGATACCCTCAAACTAACTGAATCAAGAAGGGAGCACTCCTGGTCAGAGAGTCAGGAGGAGAGAATGACCGGTCCAATAGTTCCTGGGGGGCACGGGGAAAGGGGGAAAGTGGGTGTGGACAGGCTCATGGATGGGGCTGACAATAAGTGGTTCAGAATTGTTGGAAGGGAGGGTATGGGAGGCCTGGTAGGGTTCAAGCAAGAGTAATGTAACTGAGAGGAAGTACTGAAACTCCAATAAAGGTGGAACATGATGGTGGGACAGGAGGGAGATGGAAGGAAATAGAGAAAAGAACTAGAAGGCAAAGGGCACTTGAAGAGGTATAAACACAGACATATACATACATTTATATAATTATCTATGATAAGGAGGGAATAAATCTAAGAACATATTTATAGATTAAGTACTGGTGTAGCAAGTAGACCTTGGACCCTCACCCAGGTGCTCCCTCAGTGCAAGAACATTTTGTTCTATGAATCTGGTATTCCATGATACTCACTAGTCCAATGCAATCACTGAGGTAAAATGGGTGCATAAGCAAATGTGGTGAAGAAAGATGATGGTGACCAGCTATCAAAAGATACAGTGTCTGGGGTCTTAAAGACTTGGGCATAAACAAGCATCCATTTGGCTCAGGAGCAAGAAAGCCCACCATGAAAGAAGTACACTTGCCTGTGTGATCATGAGGTGTTGAAACAATCAGGTATCAGGTATCAAAGAACAAAAATCAAAATCAGTTGATCAATTGATTCTCGATGTGATTGCTGAAGACAAATGGATACTGAGGCAAACAGAGTGGAAGAAATGGATGGTGCCCAGCTACCAAATGATAAAGTGTCTGGAGTCTCAAAGACTTGAAGATAAATGAGTGGCTGTTTA
This sequence comes from Nesogale talazaci, assembly GCA_004026705.1. Taxonomy (NCBI): domain Eukaryota; kingdom Metazoa; phylum Chordata; class Mammalia; order Afrosoricida; family Tenrecidae; genus Nesogale; species Nesogale talazaci. Next base: position 34,820 of record PVJH01018315.1, on the reverse strand, counting down.
GTGCAGAAGCAGCCAAGGTCACACAGCAGAAGCACATCAGCCTGTATGATCAAGAGGGGTCGAAGGGAGCAGTTATCAAGCATCAAAGAACAAGAATCATGTCATTATGAATGAGGGGGAGAGCAGAGTGGTGACCTAAGGCACACTGGTGGTTATCATGGGGAGGAGACAGGCCAGGCAAAGTGCAGTGAGGCAGCGATGAAGCACACAACTTTCCTCTAGTTCGTGAAGGCTTCCTCCCCACAACTGTCATGGTCCCAACTCTACCTTACAAATCTAGGTGGACTGGAGAAGGTACACTGGTATAGAGGGGAGCTAGAGATATGGGGAACCCAGGACAGATGAGCCCCTTGGGGCCAGTGGTAGGATTGTAGTTACTGGATGGGTGGAGAGAAGGTGGGGTAGAGAGATGGAACCAACTGCAAGTATGTACACATAACCTCCTATCTGGAGGACAGACATCAGAGGAGTGGGCTGGGGGAGAGGTCGGGCAGGGTAAGATATGACAGAACAATAATAATTTATAAAGTATTGAGGGTTGGTGGGGGAGGGAGAGCAGGGACAGAGGGGAAAGAATGGGAAGCTGATATCAAGGGCTCAAGTGGAAAAGCAGATATTTGGAGAATGATAACAGCAGCAGACATGTGAAGGTGCTTGGCACAGTATATGTATTTATGTATTGTGAAAAATGATGTATAAACCCCCAGTAAAATAATTTTTAATAAAAATAAGAAACCCACAAGATTTACATGCCATAAAATTTGAATTATGTGAAGTTTAAGACCTGGAAAAATAATTTGCATTTTATCCAGATATTAAAATAATGATTGCCTCTGAGGAAAAAAAGAAGTGAAGACAAATATGTGCATAAGCAAACATGGTGAAGAAAGCTGATGGTGCCTGACTATCAAAAGATATAGCATCTGGGGTCTTAAAGGCTTGAAGGTAAATCCTCACAACTGGACCAAAGGATAGCATCATAATAACCAGAGAATAGATTCAAGTTGTCAAAGATTTCACTTTACTCCTGGAAGCAGTACTCACAAAATTAAGTCGCCATCTCTCTGTGTGACCATGATGTGTGGAAGGGATCAGAGATCAGGCATCAAAGAACAAAAAGGCGTATCATTGTGTGCCCACCTTCCCTATATGATCACTGAAGACAAATGTGTACATAAGCAAATGTTGTGAAGAAAGCTGATGGTTGCCGGGTTTCAAAAGATGCAGTGTCTGAGGTCTTAAAGACTTGAAGGCAAACAACCAGCTGTCTAGCTCAGAATCAACAAAGTCCAAATAGAAGAAGCACACCAGCCTGTGTGACCATGAGGTGTTGAATGGATTGGGTATCCAGCATCAAAAAACAAAAAATTATGTCATTGTAAATGAGGGGGAGTTCAGATTGGAGGCCCAAAGCCCAACTGTAGGTAATAGGACATCCCCTTAAAGAAGGGTCACAGGGAGGTGATGAGCTAGCCAGGGTGCAGTGTAGCAATGTTGAAACATAAAACTTTCCTCTCATTCTTTAATGCTTCCTCTCCCACACTACCATGATCTCAATTCTACTTTACAAATCCAGCTGGACAGGAGGATGTGCACTGGTACAGGCAGGAACAGGAAACAGAGGGAATCTAGGACAGATGATCCCTTCAGGACCAGTGGTGAGAGTGGCAATATTGGGAGAGTGGAGGGAAGGTGGGGTAGAAAAGAGGAACTGATTACAAGGATCTACATATAACCTCCCTGGGGAATGGACAACAGGGAAGTGGGTGAAGGGAGACTCTGGACAGTGTAAGATATGTCAAAATAGCAAAAATTTATAAATTATTAAGTGTTTCAGAGGGAGGGAGTGTGGGGAGGAAGGGGGGAAATGAGGAGATGATACCAAGGATTCAAGTGGAAAGCAAATGTTTTGAGAATGATGATGACAACAAATGTACAAATGTACTTGACATACAATGGATGGATGTACGGATTGTGATAAGAGTTGTATGAGGCCCCAACAAAATGATTTGGGAAAAAAAAAGAAGTGAGGATGCCAAAATTTTGTCTCATGTGCATTGGACATGCTCTCAAGAAAGCAGTGTCTGCAAAAGGACAAAAGTATAGGATCAGTAAAAAGGGGGAAGACTCGTAAGGAGCTAGATTGACACGGTAGCTACAACGGTGAGCTCAAACAATAATGTGAGGATGATGCAGGCAGAACCAGGCAGTGTTTCCTTCTGTTCTACATAGGATCGCTATGAGTAAGAACTGGCTTCAAGATACCTAATAACAACATAAATTTCAACAAGCTTGAATTTCAACAAAGTTGCATCAACTGCTCAAAAACTACCAAATAAAATCAATCAATAACAACTTAACCAAGAATAAATGAATAATCATATAATCTTAATAGGACTTGGATTTGTAAAAGAAAAGATTCCATCAAAAAACATAACTTTAATGGTTCAGTAAGGATCACCACAATGCGCTCCTCCATAAGAGCAACAAGAAAAATGATAAGAGTCATAATTTTGAACAATATCAATCAGAAAATATTTCTATATTGAAGTTTCATCCATAGCTTTCTTGAGGATTTATCCCAGATAAGTGAAAATTTATATTCATACAAAAACTTTTACATAAATTGCCATAATTGCTTTATTCATAGTAGTCAAAGATGGGAAACGATCTATTTGCCACTATCTAAACTGTGGTTACATTAACTGTGGAAATGAATTCAATGGCAACATCAAAAAAGATAAAACAACCACAATAAAACACTTGCTATGAAGTTCATTCCAACTCATAGTAACTCCATGTGTGTCAAAGTAAAACTCTGTTACACCAATTTTTCAATGACTTATTATGGAAATGAATCATTAATTCCCTTCTTGGTAAATTCCAATCTCCAATCTTTTGGTGAGTAGCCAAGCACTTTGAGAGTTTGCACTGCCCAAGCACTCCAGTGGAGGCACACGCTTTTATTAATATTTTAATAGTATTTTGTTGCTTTTGTTATTCTTAGAACTCTGCCCTGGGGATCACTGTCTGGTATGCATTTAACTGCTACTAGCAAGATCAGTAATTCAAACTCCGTGGTAGAAATATGAAGCTATATTGCTCCTGTTTATTATACAATTTTCTATAGATAAAGCATTAGGTTACATTTCACCATGTGTATATAAGTCCAATATCAAAATTATGTTACCTTTAACAATAAATTTTTTTTATAAAAATAAAAATTTTGGGAAAATAATTTTTATTGACAATTAATTATAGCTATAGTTTCTAGGGTTTTGATTATATTTAATTTAAATTTTCTAACAATTTTAGGAACTTAAAAAACCCAGAATGTATTTTACTAGTATAATGATTCTGTAACCATTCTCTGTACAGATATCTGTTCACTATAAAATGTAAAATGTGCTTACATAATAATGTGATGTACAAATTTGTAAACATGAACATTTGAAACTTGAAAAGAAATGCTAGGATTTTCCCTCTCAATATTTTATTGAAACAACATGTCAAAAGTTGTACATCGCTATATAAGGAAATTGTGACAATATTGGATGTTTCAAATGTTGTATGTATCTATTTTGTTTATATTGTCATCTAAGCCATGTTTATTTGCACAATTTTAATGCAAATTTTAATTCAACTATAGGCAAACCTAAAAAGATTGAATATACGAGCAATATCCAAACATATACAAGCAATATCTCATATATCTGAGCATTTATATCAAAGGAACTGCTACTAATGCCCAAGGTATTCATTTGGATTATTCTTTGTTTGTTTTGGGGGCATTACTGCCCTCTGGTGGGAGTAGAAGGCCCAGCCTTGCTCCTGGAGTGCTGCTGCTGGATTTGAACCGCCAACCCAGTCGGCCACAGTCCCTCACACAACCACTGTGCCACCGGGGCTCAGTCATCATTTGGATTATTCTTAACTATGGAAATAAAACATGCTGATTTCCAAGGATACCAAATGGTAAACTGTTGCTACATAACAGGATATGATTGTTATTCTGGCTAATTCAGATATTTCAGCACAAAGGCTGAAAATTGTGGCAAAGCACTGTAGATCCACCTAGGGAATTTAATTAAAAATGCAAATACCTATTCTAAATATGACCCACATAAGTATTGTGGTAGTTACATAATCTTGTGTCAACTTGAGACTATTTTGAGTGCAAGAGTGGAGTTTAGTCCGTCAATCAGGTCACAGTTTGAAGGCCTCTTTTGAAGGCACAGCGATAAATGGCTCACTGGAGACCAGACACACTTTCTGCTGCATGTTCCGGTTGACAAACCACACAGAGCTGTGCGGATGCAGCCAGTACCCTGGATCTGAAGGAGCCACGTGAAAACCCACGCCAGCACTGATAGACTTTCACTGCTGTTGGATCCAAAGGCCTTTATAGACTGGTATCAGACATATGGGCTAATATTGAACTAATGGACTTGATCAGGACTGGCCTGGGATATTTTCTTAATAGACAATTACTATTTATATAAAGTTCTTCCCTATACATATAAATCTCCCTAATATACATATATAAAATTATTAATATAGCATGGAGCTAATAGATGTTCTTTTTGTGCCATCATTTTTGGAATGGGGTGGTAGAAAAATAAGTGTGGTGTAAATTATTTAAAAACTAAATCAAACTAAAACTCTATAGGTTATGTGTATTGGGTGGCATCTGAAGTTTGGAAGAAAAAAAACCCTCGTTAGTGAGGTTTAGTAAGTATATAGGAACCCTGGTGGTATAGTGCCTATGAGTGGCCCTGCAATGTGCATGGTCCGCGGTTCAAAACCACCAGCAGGTCCTTGGGAGTAAGACCAGGATTTCCACTCCAATAAGCAGTTAGTCTTAGAAACCACAGGACACTATAAGTCAGCTTTGACTTGAAGGCAATGAGTAAGTAGTTACCAACTGCTTATTACCCTACTGTATACCCAAATATAGTCTCTTTTTGTTTAAAATCAGTGAATTGGGGGCTTGTACAACTCTTAGCATAATCCATCCATTATGTCAAGCACATTTGTAAACTTGTTTCCATCATTCTCAAAACATTTTCTTTCTTGAGCTCTTGAGATCAGCTCCTCATTTTCCCTTCCCTCTTTTTCCCTCTTCCCTCCCTCACTCTTGGTATTTTTTTTTACCCTTGATAATTTTTTGTTCTTTGATGCCTGATACCTGATCTTATCGACACCTCATGGTCACACAAGCTGATGTGCTTCTTCCATGTGGGCTTTTTTGCTCCTGAGCTAGATGGTCGCTTGTTTATCTTCAAACCTTTAAGACCCCAGACAGTATATCTTTTGATAGTCAGGTACCATCAGTTTTCTTCACCACATTTGCTTATATACCTGCTTTGTCTTCAGCAACAGTGTTGGGAAGGTGAACATCATGGAATGCCAGTTTAATAGAGCAAAGTGTTCTGACATTAAGGGACTACCTGAGAAGAGGCCCAATGTCCATCTGCTATCGTAATACCAAACCTATAAATATATGCACATAGATCTGTTTCCCCGTTGTCATATAAAATGCATTTACATATGTACATGCCTGTATATAGACCTCTATAAATGCCCTTTGCATACTAGTTCTTTACTCTATTTCCTTTTATTTCACTCTTGTCCAAATACCATGTTCAGCATTTATTTGGGTTTCAATAATTCCTCTTGGTTACATTGCCCTTGATCAAGCCCTATCCAGTCTCCTACACCCTCCTCCTCATCGGTTCTGGATTGCTTGTTGTTCCCTTGGCCCTGGTTTTTTAATACCCACTTCTTTTCTCCCGTCTCTCCCTCTTCCATATTACCCTGGAGCCATAGGTTCTGTTGTTTTGTCCTTCTGATTGTTTATTCCGCCTATCTTATCTAGATAAACCTGTAGAGATAATAATATGCCTGAAAAACAAGATAAAGCAAAACAAAGCAACAAAAGAAACAAAACATCAATAAAAATGCCAGAAAAGAAAGCCTGTCAGTAGGTCAATGTCTATTTGTTGACCTTTAGGAGTGTTTTCCAGTGGAGTCTGATGGGGTGCTATGCCCTTGCCCCAATGTCTATTTTTGGTATTCCCTGGGGACAGACATTGTTTTAAGACATCTAAATTTTCTATAAGCATGCTTGTGAACTTCTGTGAAATGTGTATCAAATACTTCAATAAAACATCTATGTACTAAAAAAATAAAAAAATATGTACTGACTCAGCACTACAGTATTAACACTTAAAAGATATATATTATTCTCTTAGCACGCACATAGGATTTCCTCATGTTGGGTACTATATAGGACTGAATGAATTAAAGGGAAATATCCCATCATGTCCAAGTCCAATGTAGTTGCTTGTCTTCAATTGTCATTGGCACTTTGTCCAGTTGTTAGCAAGGAAATTACCTTAAAAAGGGGAAAAATCATATTTGACCAAGGATTTTTATGGCTGAAAAGAGTTGTTGCTTAGGAGGTACTGAGGTGATGAAAACAATGGTGGGATAATGTAAAAAGGGTATCAATAATGGATATGATCAAAGGCATTGCATTTTACATGGAGAAGTTGTTGATTTAGAGAATGTTCTGTTGTGTATATTTTGCCATAATTAGAAAAAAATTGCATAGCAGCAATGAGTAAATGGAGAAGAATATAGTCTAGACTTGAATATGGTGATAATCATACAACTCTTCCTCATATGAGTGAACTATTGAATTGTATGGCAAGTGAATGAAGTGGTAATAAAACTTTTTAAATAAGTAAATAAAGCTTTCTGACAAGGAGATCTGAAAAAAGTTGTCTCAGGATGAAGTAACATTCATTTATATCTTTTTTCAAAGTGCAAACGTTACAGAACTTACTCAAATTTGAGGAAAATCAAATAATCAGGTTAGATAAAGTATTATATTTTCAAATTTAGTCAGTTACATTAAGCTGTTCCCTTCAAAGGGTCTGTGTGTGATGGATTTATGATTAAAACAAATGGAAATAGTAGATTTTATTAATAGACCAGGGGTTCATTTAATATAATGTGGACCCCTTTGTTAGTATTTCATACCTTACCTAATCAGAGTGGTTCTTGATTTTTGTATGTTTTAAATGCAAGCCTTTTATTTTGTTACAATTCTGGAGTGCTTCATATGGTTAAGACTAGGTTGATAAACAAAAGGCTGAAGGTCTTAGATTCTGGCCATGTAGAGAACACAGCATTCCCCCAAGGACCTCACCAGAAGGACTTGATGTGGAGCCCAGTTAATAAACTGGGACCTACCTCCAAACTCCCTGTAGCCTTTGGAATTCAGACTGAAAGTCCCTGCTGGGAATGGAAACAATGGATGGCCACCCCAAGACTGTAGAATTGGGGGTCATTGTAACTTGGGTGGGATCCCCTAGCTTAGTGGGTTTTCAGGGAAAAGGGACCTAGACCACTATATGTTTAATATCTCAATACTCCCTATGTATTAATGACAGGACTTAATGTGGTAGACAAAGATCTACCTTTGAAAGGAATGGTGCAGGGAATTTTCACCTAGCATCAACTCCCATGTTCAATGTCAACAGAGTCTGATAAATTAAGAAATGGGTATGTACAAAGCAATGACTCATGAATTGCAGCTCGAAGTTGAACTATACTAACATAAAATCCACATATCAACATTACCTTAAATGATGTGCCTTTGGATAAATTATTGATGCTATCAACATAATCATCATATTTCAGTGGGGGGAGACACCTTTTCTTGTTTGTTTTGGGGTCTTTGTTGTTATTGTTTTTGTTCTTGTTGGTTTTAATTTTGTTTTCATCACAATATGACCACCAAGGTAAGCCAGTGCTGTTCATAACCTGTGGACATGCTGAGGGATTCTGTACTGTTTTAGCCCTAAGCCAAGAATTCTTAGTTCTTGTAACAAGGCTCTGATGAAGAGATCACTGAAGATGAGGGTACTACAGCAACATGCAGTGAAGAAAGCAGATGGTGCCTGGCTATTAATTGGTATACTGTCTGTGGTCTTAAAGGCTTGTGTTTAAACAAGCAGCCACCTAAATCAGGCATCAACCAAGTCCACATCAAAAAATGCACATCACCCTGTGTAATACAAAGATAACACTAAAAAAATCCAAATACGGTGAAAGAAAAAGTATCAGAATTTAAATAGTGAATACCCAATTTGTAGAAGGCTATGATGGTAGTTGGAGCCCAAAATCAGATTATTTAGTCAGTTTCAGCTCCTGACAGATTCCCCTCTGGCCACAGGTGAGTGACTTGAACAGCTTTACTCTCAGAGATAATTGTAAACTTGATTATGGTGAATCAAACCATAGATACTTGGTTAGTTGACCTCCCTCTTGATCCAACATGGAATTTCTGAATGCTGAAATATTTCTTGCATGTATGAAAATAGGAATTTCTTCTGTGGCTTTTTTACTGTTGTTGGTGGTCTTTTCATTCTTATTCCTTATTTTAATATTTATCTTTATATTAATATAATTATTCTATTTTTTTCTTTTTGCTTCACTTTGTTTCTTTTTGTTTCTTTTAGATTCCATTCTATGAAGCACAGAAAGAGTATAGAGATGATAACAGATGGGGTGATTCATTAGGACAGGGTGTTGGAGAGAGTGAGAGAAACTGGGGAGCAAACAATGAAGGCAGGAGAGGGGAGGAAGCACTAGAATTGGTTGTGATGTTGTATATACAACTTTTTAAAAAGGTGATTTATGAAATGAATCACATACAAATATTATATGAGGAAAAATTCTAAAAAAAGTGGAAGAAACAAAAATTGACCAATGGTTACCATGCTTAAGTTGGATTTATGTTAACAGTGGTGGAATGATGGGGAAAAGGATAATAATAATGGTTTCACAAAAGGAAGAGTATAATCACTGGCACTAAATTATACATGTAGAATTTATTGAGTTGGAGAACGTTTTCTTATGCATATGTTTGCCACAAACACAAAATACACTAATTGTGATGTGGTAGTTGCATACTTTTGTAAAACCTGGAGGATATAAAGTGTAAGCATGGACTCTAGTCTGTCAGTCAGATCACAGCCTGATGGTGCTTCTTGTGGGCATGGCCTTCTTAAAAGGGGGAAGGGTACTGGGAACCTCCCCCTCTCTCTCTGTCTTCACCTTAAGGCTGGGGAGCCACGTTGAGACCTGAGTGAGCCCTGAGTGGCCACTACCATTAGGTTCATGCAACCTTGCACACACAGACCTGTGATCTTCCTGCATTCGGCACCATTGCAGGTGGATGCCTGAGTCTGATGAGGGGTTTGTGGACTAGTATAGGACTTATGAACTTGATCTGGACTGAACTGGGATGTTTGCTTGATATACTAAGTTCTCTCTTACGCATATATGAGTGTCACTGAATCTCTTTCTCTTGTTAACCCAGCCTAATACAAATGACTCCAGAGAAGAAGAAAATGATCTGAAATGGATGGTGGTAATAATTGTACAACTCTTGTTGATATGGTAGAACTATTGGATTGTATGATATGTGGATGGAGTGCAAATAAAACTGTTTAAGAAATGAGCAAAATACCCGAAGACTTAAATCTACTCTGAGGTGTGTTTGAAGGAAAGCTTGGCAATCAACCTCTCAAAGCTCAGCCATCAAAAACAAGAGAGTGCACAGTTCCACACTGACAGACAGGAGGTCACCAAGAGGACTTGTGTTTGAGGATTAATAGAATTTCATAGCATTTTGTTTTTTGTTTGTATTTTCCTCTTGCCGTTGTACTCACTTTGGGCACTAAATACTCTTATTCTTCTTCCTTTCTAATTAGTTATTTCTGTATATGAATAATTTTCTCAGAAGCAAGACATTGCTTGAGGAATCTCTGGATGTCTACTTCAGGTCTAAGTTTCTATGTAAACTTTTTTCTGGCTACTTCTTTTAAAATGTATTATTAATTGGGAGTTAATACAAATATATCATTCCACCGTTCAATCACCTCAAGTAGTATTGTACAATTGTTACCAAAATCCATTTCCAAGCATCATTTTCCTTCCTGGACTCCTTGACATCAGCTCCCTTTTACCCCTGACTCACCATTGTACTGCCCATCCTATCCCCTACCCAAACCCTTGTTCTACTTGCTTCCCTATAAGTTCACCAATCCTGGGTTTCATATAACATATAACAGGAAAGCATACAACACAATTTCAAGAGGGTGACCCCCAGGGACTTAACAACTTTAAGATAAACCCTGATATAAACAAACAAACAAGAAACAAAACAAAATTACAGAGGATGCTGGAAAAAAGATCAGGTCCTGTGTGCATCCGAAGGGGGATCAATGAATAAAATGTCACTCTTCCAGTCAGGTTTATCCCATTTGATCTTCTATACTCATTTCTCCAATGGACTCTGTTTAGTAACCACTTTCCTCCCCTCCCTTAACTTTGGTTAGATGGAGATCACCGGAGGCTTCTTTCCTATGTAGACCTCCAAATATATCGTGGGCTCCCACTATCACCCATATTGGCTACTTATGTAATTAAAAATGTGAAATGGCAGATTATGAACATTATGTAAGAGAATGCAAAATAAATATGTAGCTTCTAGCATTTAAATATTTGCTCCTTTAGATCAATCACCATTGTTAATATAGTATTATCAGTTTTATATGGATAATATATGGGAAAGCTATCTGAAATGTAATAAAAGTATGGGACCTATATACCCTAGAGAAGCTACAAAATTAAAGCCTTCTTTTATGTAGTTATTGCACCTCAACTATAAAGTATTCTGGATTTTTTCGGCTAAATACTTTCTTTTATCTCTAAGTGAGGGTCTCCTACACAAAGCCTAAGAATAAGTCTCATGATAATTTGTATATGAACCAAGAGTCAGTTATGTGAGTGGAACAAGGAGATGCTGCATGGCTTTAAATCAAGAAAGGCATGTGTTAGAGCTGCATTCTCTTGCAATACTTATTCAAAGTGTATGGTGAGAAAATAGCCAGAGAAGCTGGATCATGTAAAGAAGAATGGGGCATCAGGATTAGGGGAAGGCTTATTAACAGCATGTTATACACAGATGACACAACTTTGCTGTAATTGAAGAGGACTTGAAGCACTTGATGAATATCAAGAACTGCAGCCTTCAGTATGGATTAAAACTCAATGTAAAAAATAAAAATAAAAGTCTTCACAGCTGAGTCAATGGGTAACATCATGATAAATGGAGAGAAGATCGAAGTTTTCAATGATCTCATCTCGCTAGGGCACACAATCGGTGCTCATTGAAGTAGCAGTTAAGAGATCAAAGAAAGCATTGAATTGTGTAAATCTGCTGCAGAAGATCCCTTTAAAGTCTTAAAAAGCAAAGATGATGCTTTGAGGACAAAGGTATGCCTTTCCAAAGACATGGTATTTTCAGTCACCTCATATGCATGTGAAAGTTGGACATTGAGTAAGGAAAACTGAAGAATGGTCTTTGCTTTTATATTACAGTGATGGCAAGGAATATTGAAAGCACTGCTGACTGCCAAGAGAAAAGACAAATCTCTCTTGGGACAAGTACAACCAGCATGCTCCATAGAGGTCAGAGTTGCATGACTTCATCTCATGCACTTTGTATACTCTATCAGGAGAGAAGGACTTCATGCTTGACAAAATAAAGGGGCATTGAAAACGAGGGAAACTGGCTGAGCCCCGGTGGTAGAGTGGTTATGTGCGGGACTGCGGCCCACTGGGTTGGCGGTTCAAATCCAGCAGCAGCTCTTCGGGAGCAAGGCTGGGCTTCCCACTCCCAGCAGAGGGCAGAGAAAAAGAGGGAAGCGTTGACAAGATGGATCAACACAGTGGCTGCAACAATGGGCTCAAACACGAGAACAAGTGTGGCTCGTGAAGGAGCCGGCAGAGGATCGTTCTGCTGTGCACACGCTTGCTATGACTTAGAACAGACTCGAACGGACTCAACGGCACCTGACTGCCAGGACCACAATAATCTGAGGTGGAAGTTGCTGTTCAAAAACGAGAACTTATAGCTTACTTTAGCCGTAAAAGTTAGCCTACAACTTTTCTCTTCTGGACTACGCACACACAAAAAAACGTGTGTCTGTCTCTACCCTGAGGCTTTATTATAATTTGAGAACAAGTCATCTATAAAATTTTCAAGCATATGTAGGGAAGCACATTTATAGGGCACATTTAGGTAGAAATAACTACTTGGAGAAAAAGAAACAATAATATGTTTTCCTAATTTGTGTTGGAAAGTTTAGAAAAGCAACTTACGGATTTGGCTGGTTTGTCACTTGTTAAGCCATGAAGGGTCTTGCCTACTAAAGTGACTAAGTATGGACATAAACATTGAAATAAGATTAATTTGAATGATCTATAGGTTATATCTAGGTGATGCATCACAATTATTTTCACATAATTTAGAGCCTATTGAGAAGGAAATGTTTAATTTCATAAAATAAAACTAGAATTCTTATTTATGTAATTCTGTACTGATTTACCATGACTGATACACTCACTACCATTGGGTCAATTCTGACTCAGTGACCCAATGACTGATACATAAGAGTAAAATTAAGCCCTACTAATATTATGATAGTTCCATATTTATAGGCTTAAATACATTCTCTCCTTTAAAATCTTAATTGTTAAGTTTTCATAGAAAAATTTCATAATTGCTTTTGTATGCTCTGTATAAAAAGCCAGATTTGTTAAAGAAACAAATATATAAGCTTTGCCTAGGAATGATCCAAAAGATAAGTGGAAATAGCAGATCAAATTTATTTTGAATGTTTTACTTTTCACTCAATCTTGAGTTCTTCCATTATGAAATTGTCTTTGGACTATAAATGTGAATTAAAATAATATTGAAAAACTATTTTCCTTATTTACACCTTAGACATTAAGATTTGTGGACCATTTAACAGCTACAAGATAGATAACTACAGTTAAGCCAGTTTTAATATTAAAACCAAAACTCTTTCTCTGTTCTTAGAGAAATTAAATCTATTTTCTATTGGGCAGAGTCAATATCTAAGATACAGATGACAGAGTAGACAGGCTTTATTATAATTTGAGAACAAGTCGTCTAGTGTCAATATTCATTACTAGATTATCACATCAAGCAATATTTATTGAGTGTATTTTGTAGCCCACAACCACTTCAAAGATTCTTATAGTATACATCGGATATTATAAACAACTTCTTATGAACATTTGGTAAGGCACTTTAAATGCACAACATAACAATACTATCCCGTGATGATTTCTATTTAGCTACAAATAAAGAAAATATGTGGTTACGTGTAGTTATTTTAGGAATATGAATATACCATTAAACACAGTGGTTAAGTGTTGGATGCCAATAAGCATTATTCCCTTTGTCTTCTCTAAATGAAAACTGCCTGTAGTCACTCACTTTGGGATGGTCTGCAGCATTTACCAGTCTGGGTAGTATAGGGAATTTGCACCTGTAAAGTCCATAGGAAGGGTAGAAAGAGCAACCAAATACTTTTTGAGCAATGGGTTTTTTTTGGGAAATGTATCTAGGTGTCTCTAATGCATGCAATATTTGATTGATAGAATTAGGTACTTGTCGACACTGTCCACTGAACTTTTCAGATAAATCATTTTTTGAATTAGTGACCCCCCTGGAAGATAACATGGGCCTGTCTGTTATGAGTGGGTCTAAAGATTGTGGAATGTTGCTGCTTGATAACTTTTCAGGAATGGACAAAGCAAGAGACTGCTGTTGCCAAAAAGTAGTTGGACAAATCTTGTAGCAAAAAGGCAGATTGATATTGAGCAGAGATGCCTCCAGACAGGACAGTCCAAGACAGTTTGTAGGTAAGTAACTTGCAGGTGGGGAGCCAGGTGAAGAAAGCATAGGGTTCAAAGGAGAGGGAGGGCCTCCACTGGAAGTTCCTGGAGATGAGCCACTGCGTCCACCTGTGAATGACAATTACGGCGATGAACAATGAACTTCAGATTTCTAATAAATTAGCAATCATTCTCAGAGCATTTCTATTCTATTCTTAGTTTGCAGACCTTTTAGGTTTTTTTTTTTGGAAAAGACATACCTATGATTCTGACCGTTGAATCATATGAGAACTATGATGTATCGCACATTGAACATTTACTTTTCTCAAGGACTTTGCCAGGAAGTTGAACTATGTCAATCCAACGAATTACAACAGAAGTCTGATTAGAGTGCCACTCAGCTTCAGTTATATATACAAGTTGAAATTAGCATTTAAAAAATTTTTTTTTGCATTTTATTTTTTAAAGTAAAAATTTTACTAGCATAAGTAATTAATTGAACGAAATAAATTGGTTCTGTGGGATTTATAGATGATTCAGTCTGATAAAGGAATGCTGGGGGTAAGGGGTTAAAGCCCTCAGCTACTACCGCAAAGACTGGTGGTTTGGCTTTTCAAACAAAACACACTGCTAGAGGGTTGATTCTGACGCCTAGTGACACTGTAGGATGGAGTAGAGCTGCCACTTTGGGCTTCCAAGGAAGTGGAGTAGAAATGGAGTAGAAAGCTTCCTCTTTCTCTTGTGGAACAACTGGGGGGTTCGAACAAGTGACCCTTGGATTAGTAGCCCAAGCTGTAACCCAGGAAGTCGCTGGGATCCAGTCTGGTAAAAGTCAGTGAGCTAGAAACGGATATTATAGAAATTAAAATGAGACATATAAAAGCACTAGATATTTTTATCTAAAATAACAAAGGGGGAGTCTTGCATGGTGCACCATATGAAGAATTAAAGATATTTTTCAGAGCAAGGAACATCAAGATGAGACTGAAAATGTGCATGTTGATATTATCAAGTGATCTTTCAGAGTTGTCTACAAATTATAAAATTATGAATAACCATGAGGAACAGAAAAATCTGAACTCTAAGGCTTTTGTTTTTTAATTCAGCCAGACAATTGACTTGGGACATCAACTTGATTGAGCTTGTTAAAGTGGTTTTGTTTGTTTTGTGTTACTGTCATTTTTCTTAGCTATTTTGTATGTAAATGCAACTTAAACCTTCATTAATAAGGCAGCAATTATCCCTATAATAAAATAGCAGAGATTGTTTTTAAAATTGGACCATTTTATTTGAAAACTGAGATCATTCTGGACATATTAAATAATTAAGAAGATGGTGTACTTAAACTTTTACAATTAATATAATCGATACGTGTTTCATTATTACACTATGGGGTGACTTGCTATTTTAAAAACATGCTACCTAGCTATAATTATGTCAAGTGATATTGTCAAATAATGGTTCATATTTTGATACGAAAATCTCTAAACCACATCAATGCAGTAAACTCAGTGAACTGCTTTCAGCAAATGATTAGACCTGTTCTTTTTACATTCCAGCTGATTTCTATGGAGTCCTATAAAGAACCATCTAACTATCGTGTCAATCATTTACTCCACAATTTTAACTTCAAATTGATATTCAAGGACAAACAACTTCAATGGATTAAAGACAGAAGTAGATAATGTCATATTGTTTGCAAATAAAATTTATTTAACGGTACAGTTCTGCACCAGAAACCATGTCTTATCTTATTATTATTTAGACACGGGTCCACCACCTGAAGACAAATTTTCTAAATACTTTTAAATACAGGTAGAAATTAAATTCATTTTGATGACTTATGTATATTTATTTATTTTCTGCACAGTAAAAGGAAAATCATGCCTAAATGATGGATGGTGTAATGTGCTAGAATGTATGCTGAAATTTTCTTACAAAATTAAAATGTTTTAAAAATATCTAACATATTTGCAAATATGACCATCCATGCACAAAATTCAGATCCTAAAGAATATAAGGCAGGGCGTGAGATGCTGATGAGTCCAGATGAGCTCTGGCGATCTCAAGGCATGAGCAAACTCACGAAGACGTGAGAGTTAAATCCGCTATTACCAAAGTCTGCTCTTTTTCTTCAGACCACTACTTACTCTCTGCTCCCTTTGTCCCTAGCTTGCCCATCATAGTGAGTACATGCACACACTGTTTTTGAGCAAACATTTCGTAATGTGTGCTTATTTCCTTGTGATGGTGCAAGAGTTAAGTTCTTGGCTACTAATCAAAGGGCAGGGTGGGGGCAAGTTGACCCCACTCTGCTGTTCTGCTGGAGAGAGACCCGATGATACCCGCGGAAGACGTGGCGATCTGCTTCTATAAAGATTCGCTGAGAAATCTGATGGGTGGTTTTGTTCTGTTCTCTGGAGTCATTACAAAATTGACATAACAACAGTATTCTGCACAAGGGTTCTGGTTGGTGACAGATTATAAACACATCAAAAAATTAAATTAAGGCTAGAAATGCGCTTACTTGGTGTGTCTGTACCAAAGGTTTTAAAATCCAGAGTGAGAGAAGTCCTCCATGAGTAGGTCCCTAAAAGACCGTCCAATCCACCCCTACAAAAGAAATTTGACTTTCAACAATGCCAGAATTTAACTCCTGAAAGTTAAATTTAACTCCTCAGACTTTTGATTTTGTTGTAGGGTTAGGAGTAATGGTCTACAACATTATTTTTACTATAACATCCAGTCAATTGTAGGAATCTAGAATAAGGACTGCCTTAAATGTAGGTGGGGGAAGGAGTTGGAGGTGGCAAGGTTTTGGAGACCAAACACCTGAATTTCTTCCCTACTACTTATTGGATGTGTAAGATCTCTGAGCTTCTGGATTTCAGTTTCTTTGTCTTTAATTTGTGACAACTGCTGCATAAATATCAGACACGACTGTTGATATGTTGTTTACCTGTTTCTTCCAGGATCTCTAAATCCTTTAGCAAAAGGATTTCTGTCTATTTTCAGTTTTGTAATCTACAAGTTAAAAGAGATCAAGTCAGTGCTTTCAATAATAACATTGTCACCATTATTTATGATGGTTACAACCACAAAGTACTTTCTAACTTGTAACGCAGAACTTTATGTACATGTAAGCATATTGTTGAATCAAATTTGGAATTGTTATCTCCTGGCCACCTTGATTTGCTCTCCTTTCTAAGGATAGTTCGACAGTCCATCATCACATTTGCCTTTATGAAAGTGCCTCAAAACAATGAATGCCGAACACAATTCATAAAGTACATCTGGTCTCCACCCCGCTTTTCTCTCTGCAGCAACACCAGTTCTCCTTTCCTTACCTGCTGGTTTTGGTAGGCAGTCACTGTGGTGAACTCCGTTTCTTGAAAGCAAAATGTTTTAACTCCTTCCGTAGGCAGCGAGTGAATCTGGGACAGGTTAACCCTGTTGTCCTGCTCCATCACGTGCACACGGGGCTTGTACTTATGCATAGACTGCAGGATTATCTGGAAGTGAAATGACCAAAAGCTACCCATGAAATTGACTTCCGCTGAATGTTTTCCCCACATTGCTACCCCACGTAACCACCCCATGTAACCACCCCCTAACATAAACGTACACAAAAAAGTAAAGATACATCGGAGGCTCTTTGGTAGCCACAAATAAAGCCCTTTTCTTGCCATTTAGTGCCCACATTAGGCCTTTGTGAGTAGCGGGTTTGTGTCGAGAGGTACAGCGTTAACACAGGGGAATAGTGATTTCATTTCCAGATCAGGCCCTTTCCTGCTTCCCAACATAGATGACCATGCTGTATAAAAGTGTTCCTGGGGTCTGATGGCCTGCGAATGGCTCCTTGGGTGTTACTGGTGGGTTTGGACTCAAA
This sequence comes from Nesogale talazaci, assembly GCA_004026705.1. Taxonomy (NCBI): domain Eukaryota; kingdom Metazoa; phylum Chordata; class Mammalia; order Afrosoricida; family Tenrecidae; genus Nesogale; species Nesogale talazaci. The sequence continues at coordinate 17,143 of PVJH01018315.1, read as the reverse complement.
GAACAGCCTTCAGACATCCCCACCACCACTTACCTCAATTCTGTGGGCCTCTTACTCTGTCTTTTGGAGCCAGGCAAGTTAGGGGCCAAGTAGCACCTGGACAGAAGACTAAAGGTGGATACTACCTGGGGTGGATACTATGGCATGTCGGTGTGAGAAGGAAGGGTTCTTGGATACCTCATTTGCCTCCTCTCACCATCCCACCCCACTCCACGACACACTGCATCCCTCCACACCAGAGGTTCCCATTTGACAGAACAGACTAAGGGAATGTTATTAAAGTTCACAATCATTACATGGGTGGAAAGAGAGCCCAGGAAGCCTTCTCTCTCATTCTCTCAGACCAGGCATCCTGGGTTAGCAGGTTTCTTTACGTCCCCAAACTCCCATCCGTTATCACCCACCTTCCCAAGCTTTCTTAGGTACTAAACAAAGCTCTTGGGAGATAAAATGGATACTTTGTCCATCGGCCAAGGGCTCGGACATTTCCTAGAGAGTAAGTCAGGAGCCTTTGTAAGAAGGACCGATTATTCTCATGCTCACATACATGGCCTTTGTCATCCATCTCATTGTTGGTGAGTTTCATTCGATCAAAACTGATGGTTTGTTGCATCCAAGTCTCTCCTGAGGAAGGTGAGTCAGGGTGGACATAGATTCTGGGGGTGATGCATGTATGGTCAGTAAAGCCCGCTTCCATCCACTGGGAGCTATGGTAGACATATCTGAAAAGGCACAGGTAATGGCATCAGACATAGCTGACCAAAGCTAGGAGCACAGGGACAGGCTGCAGAATTCAGGTCCAAAGGGATTTTGGCAATGTTAGCTCCTTCCTAGCAAGAAAGAGGTGCTATTGCATTTCCAAAAAGATAATCAGGGTCAGAACATCCATGATAAATAAGCTTATGTCATCAAAATTAAAAAGAATCACGTAGGGGAAGTTTAGTGTGAGACTGTCACTGATTTGATGAGATAGGCTGTCAACTCCATAAAATGTTTTGCTTTGTATGAATTATATTCTACAAATTAAAAGGAAATTAAATTTAAATATATATGAATGAAAACAAAAATAAGTTAAATTATAACTTAAAAAGGACATAGAGGGAAGGATTACAGCCTTAAGTCCCCACCAAATTCCTCACTCATCAAACCTAAACATTGGCCCAAGTGACTATAAAAGGAGGAAAAGGAAAATGACTTGGATTCTTTTGTGACATCCAAGTTAGTTTCAAATAAGTAACAGAAATGAAATAAAGTGCAAGGGTGAGTGACGTGTCATGGGATATCAGAGTCTGGTTTGCATTTCCTCACAGGAACCAGAGAAGAAATTAACGTAACCCATTTGACACTGGAAAAAGTGCTGGTGTGGGAGGTGGGGGTGGGGTGGGGAATCCACGTGTCCAGCAAGAAGCAGAGAGGTGAGGTGGAGATCTGCCCCGGTCATAGCCTTCAGTCTTCCAACAAAACTTCAAATCGCCAATACCGTATGAATTGGGGTTAGTGGGCCATTAGGCTTGTTTTTGGAAGGTTTCTAACATCAATCTTTCCCAGGTGCCCGTAGCATTCCCCCAAGTGCAGCGCAATCGCCACTCAAAAAGCAAGCAGCGTATTCTGCTGTTTCAAGGTTTTGGTCCTTGCAGGCTTGTGAAATGTGCTGCCTTCATTTCTGTCTCACCCCGCACTGAGTAGAGGCAGCTGTTTCCTTGGAGGGCCAGCCTCCGACCTCCTGCTCTAGCACGCAGGCCTCGGGAAGCTCCAGAATCAGACCAGCTCTGTGAACCCTTGTCTCGGGGCTGCCTCCCCAAACACTTCTTAGTTTCAGGGAAATTCAGCCCAGTTGAGCTTGCTTTTATATCACAATTTTAAATGGAAAGGAGGGTGTTCTCCTAGCCTTGGGAAGACAGGAAGGACCAAGACGAGGACGATCACTGTGGAAATGGTCTCGTCTTGTGTAGCAAATTGGGGCATTTCTTTTGGGGTAGTAGCTGGGGCTGCAGGGCCCCACAAGCCTGCGGCCCATTTTGAGTGTGGGGCATTTTTCTGAAAACTCGTACAAACTGCTTTCCTCTAGGTCACTGGAGCTTATGCCGCTCCCCGTATCCCTAAGTTTGCATAGCTAAGTGAAACAGCCAGTAGACCAAGAGCTTGGTATATTGAAACTCCAGTTCAATCTTCTGTTCCAGGAATGAGGGAAAAAGAGAATAAGCCACCTCTTCTCTCAATTCAAAGCTCACATTTGAGTGAGATTATTCAACTCCCGAGGTCCAGGGGAAAATAAACCCCTCCCTCCTTGCTAGATCTTTCAAGATACAGATCTCAGATTTGTAGTCCCAGTACCCATCCCCTGTGTCTAGAGTACCCTTATATGGTCCAGTTACCTGTAGCGTTTGGAATCCACCGGCACAACATCAATGGCCAAATAGTATTGCTTTTCTGGGTCCAACCCTTTTACCTTGACCCGAACAGAGGGAAACATCCGCCTGTGGGAGAGAAGATAGGGACTGACCAAAGTGGTTCTTGAGACGTTTGAAGGGGCAGGGTCCTAAAGAAACTCTGGCTCCAATAAAAAGCAAAAGGATATCTTTCCATCCCAAGTCAAGTTTAGGGTATGGCAATTTCTGTAGGAGGAAAATTTGTTGGATTGACACAGTGGCTACTACAATGAGATCAAACCGAGGGATGAATATGAGGATAGTTTTCTGTTGTTCATTAGGTCACAATAAGCAGAAAACAATTCAAAAGTATGTAATTAATAAAAATATCATTGATGAAGTTCAAGATTTCTGTGTTTACTAAAATATCTTTACCATAAAGCAAGCTAAAAGTTCTGTACAGCCTCTCTCCCACCTTACTAAAACAAAAAGTTAAGAGGAGAAAAGAAGAGAGGAAACACTGTGCTTTATATGAACGCGAGGGTTCTGAAGCACACTTTATGAGGCAGACTTGCAAAAGACTAAGATTGGGAAAGCACACATACATACACATCTCCCAGCTGCCAGGAAAGCTGGGCCCCAACGCCCAGGTGTGCCTAGAGAAAGATCCCCCTTGAAGTGGCCTGGGCCCCGGGAGCTGGTTAAGGGTGAGAGAGAATATTGAGCACTGCGAACTACAAGGATAATGGGGAGAGGCCTCGTCATCTCTTAAACCTGTGTGGGTGGCATCTGGCAAGTTCGTAGACTTACCCATTTTTTAGGGCTATACGGCACAGACAGGGCTAGTGATTCCTTGATGTCACCGTGAATAGGAAGGAAAGGATGAACCACTCATTTAAGCCAGGCAAGTCTTGCACTGACTGCTTAGGGGGCAGACGCGTTCTAATTCTTGTCCAGGAGGTGGGGGAGTAGTGGTAGAGGTTACTAAAGCTTGAAAGTGTGAAGGCAGTGACACTAGCAGGTGGGTGGGGGACTGTATATTACGCGCCTATTTTGTGCCGGGCTGATCCTGAAGCCCTTGAACAGTGTGGGTGGATAGAACCAAACCTGCCCGCCTTGGTAATGATCATCTCAGTCCCAATGTCATGAAATATTTTCCACAGCTCGGATCCTTGAAGTTCCATGTGGATAGCATCGTTTCCTTCCAGACATGCACTGCCACCATCCTCGTCTTCGTCCTCAACATCATCCTCGCTGTCCTCTTCCTCCTTGTCACTCCCGTCGCCAACGGCCCCGCTGTTGCTGCCACCACCGGTGCACAGCACTGCAGAGGGCTCTCTTTTGGGTCGCTTTTGAGCTGGACACAGAGACGCCAAGGGTTTGAGAGAGCTTTTCAGTTCGAGCACCTCCTTGCTGGCGCCTGTATAAAGGCAGGCTGGTTTGTCCCATCCCTAGCAACCTTGACCATAAATACCCAACCTTCTGCCTACCTTCCCCGGAGCCTTGTAATGAGCTAAGAGGAGTCATTTGTCTCTCTGGCAAAAGGCACAGCTCTTTCTGAGATTTACCCAGGCTCATTTTCCCGGAAGACTTCCTGTCTGGGAAACTAGTTCCCCCAGGGAGATGAGGACTTACCCTAAGGGGCCCAGGGATATGAGGACTTACCCTAAGGGGTGGCCACCTCCTCGGTTCTCTGGGCTTCTCAGAGGGTAAGGGAGCCTCAATTCTCCTCCACTTTACCAAAAAACAAACGGCAACCTTCCGGCCTTTAACCTACTGAAAGCGCCTCAGTAGTTTGGTAGCCTAGGGGCGCCCTGGCTCTGAATGCAGCTGCTGCCCAACTAAACAGGGCATCCTGTGGCAGCACAAGCCACCCACCGTCAGCGCTGCCAGTCAGGCAGAGCAAGCCAAAAGGCCAGTTTGCAAAGTCAAAGGAACAAGGGCGCTGGGGCTGTGTGGGTTACTCACCAGGCCATTCACTCTTCTTGTCTTCTGAGCAGCACCTCTTTCTCTCCTTTTCACCCTCTTTTCCCTGGAGCTCAGGCGGGGATTTCTCTCTCAGATCTGGAAGTCTTCCTTTGTCAAGTTTCCCTACCAAGACTTCCACTGAGAAGGCATGGGCTCTGGAGCTCAAAGCCATCCCTGCAGAAGGCAACGCGAACCTTGCACAACAACTTTTTTTGGAAGTGCGTCTGGGGTGAGAGGGAAAGAGGAGATGAGGGAGAGAGAGCGCTGAAGACAAGTAAGGGTGAGAAAGCTGGAAAAATACCCAAGTCCAAAAACAAACCAAAAAAGATTTCTGGAAGGAAAAAATGTATATACACATGTATGTCTTTCTCTTCGAATGCACGGACCGAAAGGAGAGAAATATCAAACCTGTGAAGAGCTTCTTTACTTTTGCAGTCTCCTCTCTCCAGTGGACATGTGTAGACCATCCGTCCCCAACTCCCTGCTTTCAGGACCTGGCAGAGTGTGCAGAGATTGGCAAATGCAGGCTTCGTAGGGAGCAGAGCTGCCTCCAATAGCAGGCTGGGCTTCTCGGATTGGGAGATAATGTTGCACTCCACTGAGTGAATACAGCCTGATTGCAGGCTGTATTGTTTGTTTTGGAAATTGTTGGAAGCATAAAACCAACCCTGAGTGGCACTTCCGAGTCTGACGGGGGGAGCAAAGCTGTGAGAAGAGATTCCACACAGGCAGGAAGGGAGAGGAGGAGAAGGAGACAGCATGGAAAATAACACAAGGTCACTGTTCTACATGAAATTGTAAAACTCAGAGGCATGGTATACAATTGCCTTCGAAGGCCCACCTTTCTAACAAAAATGAAAAGATTATCCAAACAGAACCAAAGAAGTCTATCAAGGTTTCTGCTCTCCAATAAAGACATCAGGCAGGTGAAAGAATGTAAAATTTCTAGGCAGGTTCCATATGCATTTGGGGGGTCTTAAACTGGGTGGAAGACCGTGTCAGTTTGGTCTCTCTCTGGATGCAGAGGTTAAGGGAGGATGTGCAGAAGATCTCAACCTGCAGCTAAAATGCTCACTGCTAAAGTTTGGAACTAGACCTTCAAGCCTTGTTCCTGTTAAAGCCCAGTGTTCATACACATAGACTTTTCTTATTAACACAAGTTAATTAGCAAACACAGCCTAAGGACGACAGGGCTATAAGCAAAGGGGCCAATAAACCTTGAACAACACCAAAATGTTGGACTCAACTAATAGATTCTATTACCTTTGGGGATATCTTCTTGGACTGGCTTGCTCTTTTCATTAAAATTGATAAGATAGAGGCTTGTCTACCTCTTAAACAAAACATTTTTATCAAATTGGAAGTAAGATGTTTGCCTGTGTTTCGGGAACTTGGGTACTCCCCCTCTCATCAGAAACAGGAAGCCGGATGCCCCAGAGCATATTGCTGACTGAATATTCAGTAATGGCAATTATTGCCTTTTTCCAGAAAGATTGCCCTGTTCTATCTGACGTGTTGAAGACATTTAAAGCCAATATAATTTTATTTAAAATGGAATGTCATTTTGATACCAATCGAAATCTAGTTGCGTGTGGATGAGAAACAGGAACACCATGAAAATGAAAGGAGAAAGTTTTATTCTGGTTAATCGAGCAAGGAACAATCCAGGACTAGAGTCACCAAGACACGCTTCTAGCAAAAGGGGATTTACAGAAGTAAATTAAGATGATTATAAATATGAAACAAGTCTCAGAGGAATAATCATGAATATTCCTCATGAATAATCATGAATATTCCAGGGCAGGGTTATGATTCTTGACAGAAATGACTCACTCGGCCTCTCACTTCCAGATATGTTGCAAGATTGAGTGATGGCTTTCTGGTGAGTTTTGGTTCTTTTGCTAATTTAAGAATATTAGTCACTGTGTAGTACTCGAATTAATGTCTCTTAATGGTCTTGTACTTGAATACTTTGCTGTTAAAAGATAGGTAACTTGAATGACAGGAGAAGACTTTAAATTGTATTTGACTTGCCAAATTTCCACAAAAATAAAACAAAATGTATCTCTTGCAATACCTTTTTGGTATGATGTGATATATATATATATGTATATTAATGACATTGTATATTTGGGGACGTGCTTTCTTTTCTTAGAAGAAATTTCCTCCTTGAAATTTATTACATGCATTTTATTTAAGTGTGCAGTGACTTTCTTTTTTGCAATCATAACTTTTATTCCCCTTTTGCATGTGAGCGTTCATTTAATGACACCATCGGGGAAAGCATTGCTCAGCTTTCCCTTCTATATGTGATACTACATAGCTGGGAACCCTGGTGGCATAGTGCTGACCACATGAGCAGCAGTTCGAAACCTCCAGCCTCTTCTCAGGAGAAAGCTGGGCATTTCTGCTTCCATCCAGAGTCACCGGCTAGGAAGCTCACAGGGTCCATGCTACCCTGTCTTACAGAGTTGCTCTGAGCTGCCAGGGACTGGGTGGCAGTGAGGGTAAGGGGTGGTCACTAGTCATGAGTTGAGCTCCGACCCGCCATGTCAGTCGTTTCAAGCCACCAGCTGCACCTCTGGAGAAAGGTAAGTCTTTCTATTCCTGTAAAGATGTACACTCTTGTACACTCAGGGGCAGTTCTGCTGTATCCTATTGGGTCAGTGCGAGTCAGAACTGACTCACTGGCAATCCTCCTCACTGATGGAGGAAAGGTGTAGTTAATTTCTGTTAACCTGACATATTTGGAAGAAAATGTATCATATGCTTCAGAACCAATTTTGCAATCTGTTCAATTGCTGAAGCACGGGGCTGGCAGAACTGAAGGGCAATAGAACATGCAGAGATAGCTGGGGTACATAGGTGTCTGCATTAGAAAGTTAAACAAGAGTGTTTTCATTTTTTAAATTTGGCAATTAGAAAATCCTTAGAGTCAAATATTGGATTTTAAATGCTTGAAAAACGGTTACAACTGGAACACAGGGAGAGAATCCACAATTTGAAGGAAAGATATCTTTGTCACTAATCCAAATCAAATCTATTCAGTGTCTTTGGAGATTCAGAAGAGGTAAAAACGCCTTAACGTAGCTATCATTTGTTATATCCATTTTAAAATATGAACTACCTTAAGGCTATAGAAAGAACTTTATATATCAAAGAATAATACCAATATTTTGTTAATGGCTATAAATAGTCATATGTACTTATATAAACAAACAAAAACTTGGTTCTGAAAATGCTACTTCTGGTATAAGCATGAAAATAGATGTTCCGAATTAAGTTAATATTTGAAAATGTTACTTTTACTTTCAAGGTTTCTATGTTCATTTGTAGAAACTTTTATGTTTAATCAAAATAAATTAAGTCTGGATAAGTGGGAGAGAAAAACCCTTATTTCTCTAGTACTTTTGAATAAAGGGAGATTGTCAAATGGTTTCCAATTTCTATTACTAATTTATAACAGAAGGAATGAAGCAAATAAAATTAATAGACCAGTAATCATTTCAAATTAGATGGGTTGGGCTTCTAACCTTTATGAAAATTTTGTGTTATCTTTCAATTCCATTTGGACACCCCATTTATATATAAAGCAACTTCATGATAAGAGAATTTCCCCTCCAATTGTCTTTTATTTTTCCCTTACCCTCTGCCCCTCTCCCAACCTTATTCTAGTACTCAGTTCATAGAATGTAAATCTAAAATTGGTTTCTGGTAAACAGATTTGCCTATAGGGAAAAGTCTATCTAGAAAGAAAGATACACCTCATTTAAGAGTCTGGCTTCAATTTTACCTCAATTAAAAGTTACATGAACAACAAATCATCATTTTTCTTAAGTGAGTTTCAGCTAAGTTTTTGTAATGAATTAAAAGAGGGTTGTAAAATACACCAATCTTAATAAAATATTAGGAGATCATGATCTTCTAGTTCATCTCATTCTGTTTCTATTTCTCCTGCTCCTCCTTTTTCAATACCATTGGTTTTAATAATAGGAAGAATATATGCTATAGGCATAAACCCTGAAAGCAAACTTTACATTTTATTGTTGTTAGACACCATTGATTCTTCTCCAATACACAGTGACCCTAGATACAACAAAACAAAATACTGAAATACTGCCAGGTCGCATACCATCTTTACAATGATCATGTGCTTAATTTCATTGGTGCAGCCATGATATCAGTTCATATCACTGAGGCGTTCCTCTTTATTGTTGACTTCTACCAAGCATGATGTCCTTGTTTAGGGACTGATTTCTCCTGATGCCATGGCCAGAGTAGGTGAGAGGAAACCTCACCATTCTTACTTCTAAAGATCACTGTGATTATACTTCTTTCAGTACAGATTTGTTCATTTTTCTGACAGTCCATAGTATGTTTAATATGTATCGCCAAAATCATAATTCAAAAGCATCAATTATAATTAGGTATTTCTTAGTCATTGTCCACTCTTTGTATGTATGTGAGGTGATGTGAATTCCTAGGACTATGATAATTAATAAAAATAATAAATTTCAAGCAGTACAGCATGTAGGAAGTCAACTGATCTTATTCTAATTCTGACTCAATTTTCTAACAAATATTTATAAACATTCCATTTAATTTGCAGCTTTTGAGCTTTTATATCTAATACTTTAATCATAGCGAATGTTTCCGTGTGTGTGTGTGTGTATGTGTGTGAAGTGGCTTTATAGTTATACCTTGATTCATAGTAATCATCTCATTAAAGAGATGATGGAGATTAATTTTAAGAATGTATTAATCTTCAGGTTAGCGTTAGGAAAAAAAGAATTAAAATGTATTAATCTTTGTATTGAATATACAACTATGAATACATGTGACAAGACACCAGAAGTTGATCAATGTTTATCAACATTGTCATCCCAAATATTTAGCTAAACTCTAAAGTAGATTGAAAAGATAAGAATAACTCAGGAAAACCACATTTCTAAGGCAAATATGAGAACTATTTCATAGATATAATCAATGACTCCAAACAAAAGTATTTCCTTTGTATTTTAAAAGTAGTATAAAGTTCATGGGGACAGAAATTCTAGGTATCAATATTTCTGATAGTTACACAACACAATTGATGTAATTAGTTTTCACTGAATTATGTATGCTAAAAATCTTGAATTTATAAATGCTATGCTATTTGTAACTTTGGAGAAAATTTTACAAAAGAATCCCATGTGAAACATGAATAGAACATTCTGATTTCATCAAATGTTTTTGGAAATAGAATTTAGCTATATTACCCATGCAATCTAAATGCATAATTTGTGATGTTCACTGATGAAGGCCCCTAACATTCTCCTCACTGCAGGAAATGGAAGGAGCTGTCCTCTTGGCATAGTGATTGCGCAATGAGTCGCTTATCACTAGGTTAGTAGTTTCAAGCCGTCAGCCACTTCCTTGGAGAAAGACAGGGCTGTCTTTTCGGGTAAAGACTCAGAAACAGAGGCAGTTCTACTCGGTCCTATGGGATCATTCTGTGTCACCATCAACTCAATAATGGTGAGTTGGATTTGGGGATGGTCTAATTAATATTGAAAGCAGTTTTTCACATTGAGTAACCAACTTCTGGTTTGATTTCTTTAACCAAATTTCTCCAGAAGGTTTTGCTATTTTATGTCTAGCAAATAAGTGATTCAGTCGAATCAGTCATGCTTTTCCTATGTAGAACAGCGGTGTGTGTTCCTGCCATTGGCTTTTGATGCTTCATGGATCCTTCCATCTTTTACCGGGTGGGGCACTTCAATATCGTCACTTTTGGATTGAAATTTTTTGCAAGAATTTCCGCTTGAGATATGCTGTCTAGGTTCTTTGCTTTTATCTCTCTTTCTCTAGCTTTTCGCTCATGTCACGGCACTACTATATTTTGTCTTCTTGAACTGCTTTTCAGAATCATAAATTCAGCTATTTTTGTCAACAGCACAAGCAGCAACTATACCACGTGAACCTCTCCACAGTGAATACCCTGCAATAAAATGTAATATATTTGGGGGAAGAGACCATAGAAAAGCTCAATATCAGCAGGTAAAACCAGATCAAGGGCTGCCTGTGGAAAACACCACCAATTGCTCACGTGGAAGTTCAGATGGAAGCTGAAGAAAATTTAAACGATCTCAGAGACAAAAAATGACTTTTAGTATATACCACCTGAATTATTAGAAAATCTCAAGAACAAACTTGACACATTGAACACCAATGACAGACTTGACAAACTTTGAGATGCCATCAAGAACAATCAGACATGAAGAAAGCAAGAGGTGACTGAGAGAAACAGAGAAGAAAATAAAGATCTAAAGTACATGATAGAAAAGACCCCAAAGCATTCTTCTGATCTTACAAGTAGCTTAAGTAAGAACTGATGAAGCAAAAGAACTGGATAAAAAAATTTAAAGGTAGCTGGAGATGACAAAATAAGCTATTATAATGAAATGTGCAAAAATGTGGAGTTAGAAAAGCAACAAGGAAAAGCAAACTTAGCATATCTTACACAGAAAAGAAAAACTGATGAAAGCATTCAAGTCTCAAATTCTACAGGCAAAATATTGATCAATTTGAAAAGTCTCAAAGAAAGACAGAATAGATACACAGAATAACTTTACCAAAAAGAACTAGTCAAAATTCAGTCATTTGAAGGGGCAGCATATGATCAAGGCCTGATGGTTCTGGAGGAGGATGTATAAGGTTTGTGTAAGGCATTAGCGGAACACGAAACCAAAACTCAGCCAGCCAACCGGGCAAGATCCATATTTGTGCCCATTTCAGATAAAGATGACACACAAGAGAAAATTGATGAATAATATGATTAATATTACGTGCAAGTAAAAGTTTCCTGACAATCATTCAATAGCGGTTATAATAATATGTCATAGGGAGCTTCTAGAAATTCAAGCTGGATTCAGAAGATTTCATTGCTGGTATCAAATGGATCTTGACTGAAACAGAAAATTGCCGAAAAATGTTCACTCGTGTTTTATCGATTATGCAAAGATATTCAACTGTGTGGTTCATAACAAACTATGGATAGCCTTGAGAAGAATGGGACATTCAGAACACTTCATTGTCCTAATTGGAACCCATACATGGATCAAGAAGCAATGATTCAGACACAGCAAGAAAATATGTATGGTTTAAAATTTAGAGAATCTTTCACTGCCATTGGATCCATCCACTGTCCTGTGACCTTGCCTTCAGCATCGTCGTCTGTGCTGAGTGAGTCTGAAGAGGAATTTATGGACTAGTACTGGACATATGGGCTAATATCAGAATTATAAACTTGATCTGGATTGAGTTGGGATGTTTCATTGACGCATATTTACATCTTGATATAAAGCTTTCTCTACACATATATGTGCCAATGGATTTGTTTTTCTCGTCCACCCAGTCTAGACACCCTGGGAAAGGCCACCATGCTGGGTAAAGTAGAACCAAACCAAAGCACACCAAGGTCACTCTCATGGAGAGAGTTGACTCATAGCAACCTTCTAAGACGGGGAGAAGTGGCCCTGTGAATTTCTGACTCTATACCTCTTTATGAAAGCAGAAAGTCCAGTCCTTCCCCTGTAGCGTGTCTGGGGGTTTCCAACTGCTGACCTTGAGGCCAAATGCTCAGAATGTAGCCACCACACTACCAAGGCTCCTCATAAAATAGAAGGATAGCAAAAGATTGACAATGGCTGCAACACTAAAACCCTTGTGAAGATGGTGCAGAATCAGCCAGTGTCTCCTTTGGTTGGCATAGGGCTGTTTTGAGTGTGCATGGGGTTGGACCCAGCTCTCCAGCACCTCACAGCATGAAACATTACGTTCAAGTAGTTCAGAACTGTAGTTATCACATATCATTCTATTATTTAATCGATAACAGAAACTGCTTAGAATTTTGTGTGAGATGATAAGGGAGGAGTTTCACTGAGGGTGCTGACATCACTGGACTTTCAAGTGGAAATGGCCCAGCTCTCTCTAGAACTCTCCCAGTGGACAATCGCTCTTCTGGTCCTCATTAGAGAGCAGTTTAGCAATCCCACATGTTGAGCTAAGCTCCATTCCTGTTTACCAACTAAGCAAGCCTTGCAGTTTCAGGAAGTCCAGTCTCCTGCTCAAAGCTCTAGGTGACACAGAAGCTCTGGGTCAAGAGGGCTTCAGGCCTTCCTTGACTCCTCCATGCCCCACACAAACTCACAGTTACCAAAGGAAATATTTGTTTTTAAATTTAATCCATGGATAACCCGGGATTGTCTTGATTGGCTGGTTTTTCTGATGAAGACTAGAACATGCTTTGTTTTTACTTGTAACTAGGAAAGCTCAGAGAGAAAGAAAAAAGTGTCAATGCCCCTATCCGTGATATTGTCCACCCCCGAGTGACCCATACAGAATTGAAAATAAATGCTTTTTAAAATAGTGTAGAAACCCAGAGAAAAGATTCTATACTTCCCCATGCATGCCACATGAAGCACCATCCCTTCCAAAATAGGCATCAAAATCCCCCAGACACACCTGTATGCCGCTGAACAAATGTGTGCTCCTCACATCTACCAGATGTTCTCGTGGAGCACCATAGGGTATCTGCTCCTGCGAAGATCTACAGTTGGAAATTGCAAAGACAAGTTTGGCCCTGTCGTATAGTGTCAATAGAAAACCAAATTGACTGAATGCCAGTTTGGGCTTGCATTCCTAATCACTGTGCACTGTCCTGCCTGGAAAGGAGAAGCCGAGGCATCTGAACTAAAACACCTGAACATGAGTGATGTGTGGAAAATCAATGACTGCAACAATGATCATGGTGGGACACTCATTGCTTATCAAAACTGGACGCTATATTGTGAGGGTGCAAAGTATCAACAGTTTGCACATACATTCCTGAAGTTCCCAACTAATAGTGAACCATGCCTCAATCTAAAGATTTTCTTGACCATTTTCTGCAAAAATTATCATCAAGACTGCACTGTTTCTATAATAGTTTTGTGGACAGTGTTTTTTCACGCAGAGTAAAATATTTTTGTTTATGACATTTCTTTTCATTTGCTTTAAAGATTTAAATCCTAAAATGTCAATTAAATGAAAAATTCTAGCCACTTGGTAAGAGAACTCAGAAACAAGAGTTTAACCAAATAAAAGAAAACTATGTGTATTGAAGGTGAGGTGTGTTTTCTCCAGCTTTGGAGGGCGACATGAATTTTGAAACATTCACTAATCTGTTTCTGATCTTCATTCCAAGTCTGGAAATGTGTTTCCTGTTGAAATTGGTCTATTCACTTTGGGTGATATTTAAAACTAGTCTGACTGGATAGAGGGGATATTTGGTTAACCATGAAGGAAATAGTTCTTGATCAGGCAGGCAATTACCAACTAAATCTGATCATTTCCGAAGCAAAACAAGGAATTTGTAACTATTTTTTTTGTTCCACAGTAATGAGCAGGGCAATTATTTATGAATAAAAAAGGGTTTTCTGTGCTGACGCTCTGCAGCCAGGATCGCTCATTGAGGAGTGCCTGGTGGTTTGGCATGGTCAAGGTAAGCACATCTTCTCCTATGCACTAAGGTTTGGTGTCCCAATGCCTGTGTCTGTTTGTATGTGTACGCACACGCTCAGGGAGTGCAAGTCTAGGCAAGTCTCCACGATGATAGGTTCCTTGCACCGTGGAGTAGTAGAGACTGTGGCAACCTCATCAACTATTCCACTCTGGGCAAACCGGAAAACACGCCTCCTCCTCCCTTCCTCCACTGCCCACCTTGACTTCCTCCATATGCTCCTCCCCAGTCTAGAAACAAGCAGCTGATCCTGTACGTCTACCCCTTGAGTAATGGCTTCAGAAAGATCTGACTCTGGCAATACACATACATAGGTAGCCAGGGCACAAGTATCTTCCAGAAGCTGACTTCATTGCACTGGTGAAGAAATCACTGCTCTTCTAGCGATGGGTTTAAATTTTGCTTTCCCAAAGAGTTTCTCATTTCCCCCCATAACTTCAACATGTACATTCAACTCTCCTGGCTCCTATTAAAGTTGATCTGGGGAAGCAGATCCACAGGTGAGCCCCATGGCTTGACCTCCCACAGTTCACTCTGGGATCTTTCTCAGGAGAAACCTGGCAAAGGTGCAGGGCTTCTAAAGATAACCAATGCCTTTTAAAAAAAGTTTGTCTTGTGTTGACTTTTGTTTACATAATTTTATTTAACTCTCACAGCAACCCTTTAAGAGGAAGTAGATTATTTCACCTGCATATTCTCCAGCTTTGGACTGGATTAATGAAAAGGTACTTACAAACAGCAGTATTAACAAGATGAGGTAATAAAAGTTCAGAAAGAGTACATGGGCCTTAGAGGTAGTTGAAAAACTCCAGTGAGGTGTGATCTTCCAAGGTCATTGTTCAGAAATCAGAAATTAATAAATTTCTAAATCTCGTCCACCATCAAATAGTCCCTCCCCACTCCAACCCGTAGCAACAATTCCCGTGGCTATCAGCAGTAGAGAGCCCTGAGTGACATATTCCAGACACAGTCCTTCGTGGCCTCAGGCACGCTCTTGTTGTCCATGATCCTCTGGCTTCAGTTTCCCAGGTCCTAATTTTCCTATTTCCCTACACTCTGCAATTCTTACAATCAATTTCCTTTTCCAGAAACAGGCCTATCTTGATAACATGTCCAAATAGTCAAACCAAGTCTTGCCATCCTTGTTGTACAAATATGTTGTACTTTTCCCTAGACATATTTGTGGTTCTTCTGGCAGTCCAAGATTTTCATATTTTTCACCAGTACCATAATTGAAGTGCATCAGTTCTTCTGCAGTCTTCCTTACTCATTGTCCACCTTTCACATGCACACGAAGCTGTTGAAATACCATGACTTAGCGAAGGCACAATTTATCTATCTAATTTTTAAAAATGTGTTTCCTATTTTGAATTTTAGTTTATTTTTCTTTCTGCTTATTTCTTTTAAGCAGTCTTATTGGCATATAACTCATGTACCACACAATCCTATGGTATAAATGTTAAAAGGTATTGTATAATCACCACCACAATTTTAGATCATTTTCTTCATTCATGTATCCATTATTCCATCTCTTATTTCCTCACAACTTCCTGTGCCACAATTCTAAGAAACTACAAATCAAGTTTCTATCTCTATAGATTTACTTATCCTGGATATCATATAAAGAAAATCATGCCAGGTGAAAGGAAACCAGCCTCCATCAACTGAAGGGTAAATAGGCGCAATTGTATGGTGATAATATGTAACGATTTTAGTAAAGTCACAGAGGATAGAAAAGATAGGAGAGAGAATAAAATAAATGAGTCAGACACACTTTATGGTACCATGCTCACCTCAGCCCCTACTGATGGTCCATTTGGAGCCTTTGCTTCCTTGGAATATTTATAGGTAGCCATAAGCATGCATATTCGGTAGGTACATGTGTCACAAGGTGGGAGGTATCTACATTAGGGCCTTGAGCTCACAGGTGAGGAAACCCAACCTGTCTTGGGGGAAGGTAGAGTGAAGTGGGGGGGGGAGTTGGTTGACACAACAGGAAGAGAGAACAAGAGGATGTCTGCTTCTATAGGGAGATATAATCAACCATGTGCTCTCCTCAAGGCAGAATAGCTGTCAGGGGAGAATTTGTGGGGATGATATTTAAAGAAGGATAATGTACTTGGACTTTACTTCTAATTAACCAAAGTGGAGGTTTTCCTATCATGGAATACCAGCTTTCCAGTTTCCATCTGTTATAAGTTAGGGAATATAGTTCTCATCATATTTCCCTCACTGCTAGTTTCCCACAATACCAAGCAAACAAAAAATAACAACAAAAAGTAAACAGAGAAAAGCCTCAATTAAAAAAAAGCAGAAAATAATAAGAAGGAGAAATAAAAACAAATTGAAATGGGCCAAATGGGAAAATCAATGGTAAGACATTAAAATTTACATGAACTATTTGTGCAGTAATCCACTTTCCAATACACTTTGTCTGTGGGCACGATTATTCCTATCCAGGGACCAGGGAAATCCAATGGAAGCTTAGCCATGTAGGCACTCCCTTGGAATTTGGGTTTTCATTTTTATCCATAGCCTTCTGCAAACAAGGTGCTCAGAATTTAAGTTCTAATACAATTCCCTCTACTGATCTTAGATTTTACAATACTTAGTCTCAGGCTGGTGTGTTCCTTCCATGTGTATTTGACTGACACATTTCTGTTTTTTCTAAGACAAGTCTTTAAGACTCCAGACATTTTTATATACCCTGGCCCCATCTGCTTTCTCCACCACACTGCTATAGCACCCATATCATCAATGATCACTCCATAAGGGCAAGTATAAAATGGGCCAGGCACCAGTTTGTCGTCAAGGTGACATCCTTGGTTTTCAATACTTTAAAGAAGTCTTGTGCAGCAAATTTGCCTGATTTCCTTTTTAAAAAACATTTTATTGGGGGATTCTTACAAATCTTACAAAAATCCATCATTCAATAGTAGTAATCACACACACATATATGTTGTCATCAACATGTCAAAACAATTGATTTCTACCCCCCACCTCATCCTCCCACCCTCATGAATCCTTGATCAACTATATATTATTATTGTTATTTCATGTCTTACACTATCCATTGTCTACCTTCACCAACCTTTCTGTTATTCGTCACACTTGGATGGGGCCTATATATCCAACCTTGTGATGGGTTGCCCTTTCTCCCCTTTCGCTGCCCACCCCTAGCGTCCCCAGCCCCCACCCTTATGATATCACTACTACCACTACTGTTTGTGAAAGTTTTATCTGTGCTGAATTCCATGTATTGAGC
>PVJH01018314.1:0-45518 GCA_004026705.1 Nesogale talazaci | reverse complement strand
TGCAGGAGCATCTGACTTGTGGACACGAACTCTACCAGTCGAGTGTCAGCCACCGAAGTTGTCTCTGGCTTTCCATCTTGGAAGTTTAATTCTGAAGCCAATGGAGATGAAATGTTTCCAAAAATTCCTGTAGATATTGTTGCGTTGGCATATTCAGAATGCCTTTTAAAGACACACACACACACACACACACACACACACACACTTGCCCCGAAAGTCTCCCAAGTCCCCTTCGGTGATCAATTGGCTTTGCACACAATTTTATGCAGAGAGAAAACTTGCTCACCTATGACTCTTTAAAGGAGTAGAAAGCCTATTCTCCTATAGACTGGCTGTTTGTTTCGAACCATGGATCTTGAGAACTGCAGTTCTGTGTGTGACCCCTATACCACCACAGTTCCTCTGTAAGAATAATATCCGGGCTTGTATGTGCTTCTGCTTCCGATGGAGAGTTAACCCCTTGAGTCTTGACATCCCTCAGCCTCTTAGAACACTCCGCTGTGTCAGCATGTGCTAACATTTGAGTGTCTGAGTTTGAAAAAAACCATCAGAACAAGGTGGCCAGACCCCAGTTGCTCTTATATCCTGGTGGCTAGCTGGGGCGTGTGACAAGCCTCCCCTTCCCCAAACTCCTCTCCGTGGGAATTAGAACAGAACAGGTGCATCAAAGATCCCGATGAGTACCGGTAGATTCTCTCTCTCCAACTGTAAATTTAGTACCTAAATCATCCGGCAAGATTGTACGCCTCCAAAGAGGACCAAGACCAGCGCTTGGGATGAGAAGTTCCTTGAAGACCTTGGGGTGGCCTTGTGGAGAGAGGAAAGAAGCAGGAAGTGGAAACCAACCTCACCTGCCTCGATGCTGTCTCTGGATTCTGAGAAAAGCCCCCAGGAAGAACTTCCCCTGAGATGTGGACCTGGCATAGCCTCTTCAGAAAGAATTTGTTTAATCTCGACTGCGGAAGATTTCAAATGTACAAGAGAATAAAATAGCATCGCAAACTCTCAGACACCGTGTCAAGCTGGGCTCTGCAGAGAAGCAAATCCAGTGACCCTTGTGTGTGTGTGTCTATGGAAAGAGCATCAAAAAAAGCTCACCGTGGTATGGAAGGCAGTGAGTTCAGGGCAGTGCAGCTCTGGGTATCACACGTAAGCTGAAGTCTCCTGACTTCAGTAGCTTCAGGAACTGATACCCAGAAGCAGGAAGGCCACAGGCTAGTGGACATGGACCCAACAAGCCAGGTTGCAGAATGAATCCAAGGCTGGGTCTGCTCATGGATCCTGAGTTCGGCATGCTGTAGAGCATGAGGTTCATGTATCAGATGTCCGAGCTGATCCATCTGGAGATGTGAGTTAGCCTCTGCTCACAGAGCGGGCCCCACCCTGAAGGAAACCACCCTTTCATGGCCAGATGAATTGCTTGGCTGCTTTCCAGAAGACCCCCATCATGATGGTGAGCACACCATCATGTTGACATCAAGTCTAACCAGCTCACAGATCCATCCCTTTGTTTCCATAACAACGACAAGTGCAGTTTTGACCCCGACTCTTCATTGGTCATCTCTAATTTCATTCTCCTGCCTTTTGAACCAAATATCAGATGTCATCTGTGAGATGAATACCAGATGTCATTTCTGAGATGGAGATTATATATATATATGTGTGTGTGTGTGTATATATATATATATGTAGAGAGAGAGAGAGAGAGAGAGAGAGAGAGAGAGAGAGAGATGGATATTTTTGAGTTGAGGAACTGGCAGTAGGCTCAGAAGACTTGCGTTCCTTCAGATTGGATTTCCCTCATAGTGTGTCTTTCTTAAGTGTAGATGCAGATTTGTATGTATCAGGGCAGTGGAGCCCCACCCATTCTCAGGAGAGTGTTCTGTGTGCTTTTGTTTAAGGCTCACAGAACCTCTGGGAAGCCCAGGAAAGGGGTGCCTGTCAGAACTTTCCTTTGACCCTCAAGGAACTAACCTTCAATTGGATCAGATCAGCGTGGATCACAGGTGACTCTTACTGCCCTGTGTTCATCTTGTTCTGAGATTGAAGACCCAGGACTGTGGAATGTGCATCTGGTCACTACCTTTGGGTACAGAACACACCTGCCTGGGTGGAAGGGGACAGACATACCTGGAAGGGAAGAACATTCTCAACATAGGTAGGTGGCAGCCACAATGCTTTTCCATTGACGTGATTGACATGGTCATTCCTCTCATGGCTGGAGGGAACATGGGAGATTGGATTTCCGTTGGGACAAACAGACACCAGGACATTCTGTCCATGGAGGACTGACTTGTTCCTTGTTGTGGCTGGCTGGGAGTTGGGTAAAGAGGGCCCAGGACCCATGCCTGGGGGTTTGCAGAGGCACAGCAGCAACATTAAGAAGATGGAGAGTGGTGTGAACCCACTCCAGCTACAGAGTAAATAGCTAACAGCTGCTTCCATAGAGACCAGCCAAGACAACCTCTAGGGAGTCATTTCCTTCTGATCCTGGAGTCACTCCACATGACACTGAGTCCATTCCACACCAACTCCCACAAGGAGGAATTGTGAGCTGTCCTGTTGTGTCCCTGTTGTGCTTTCCTTCTGTTGTTGGGGAGCCTTCACCCCAAATCATGTGACAAGGTGCAGACCAGTGATGAGCGCACTGTAGAACTTCCTTGCAAGATGTTGAACTACCTGACAAGAAACAAACACAAGGAACTCCCATTTTGGAAGAGAAATGAAGAGTGATCTTTAGATAAAGTGTGAAAAGTCCAGAATCAACTGTCCAGAATCAACAGATGGTCTGAAGAAGTCATCCCAGAAAGTCTGGGGGACCCCGATAAGACCAGGATGACATCAAAGGGCCAGCTGAACTGCCGATATAAACCCAGGTAGATGTCTCAGAGAGCTGGGACCCAAGGAGACATCAACTCCTGTTCTCTCCAACTCTGCTCGGGGTGAGTTCA
Source organism: Nesogale talazaci (assembly GCA_004026705.1). Lineage (NCBI taxonomy): Eukaryota > Metazoa > Chordata > Mammalia > Afrosoricida > Tenrecidae > Nesogale > Nesogale talazaci. The sequence continues at coordinate 42,567 of PVJH01018314.1, read as the reverse complement.
CCAAGGAAGGCAAAGCTAATTGGGACTACGCCACTGAAATGATATTGTAGTGTGTTGCCCCTCTACCTGATAATTGTCTGAAATGGCACTATATCGTTTGAGTTTAGATTAGGATGGCTAGATTGTTTGCTGTGTGTTTGCAGTGAATAAACCGAGTACTGGAAAATGTCAAAGAGTGTTCAGTAATTACTGATCACGCCGCTCGGGACACTCAGTCCCACCAATCACAGTGTGCAACGAAGGAAAACACACTCCAAACGAATCGGCCCAGAGCACAGAGCTCACCGGCAGCTCCAGGGCCGGGGCTGGGCTGCTCAAGGCTACCCAGAAGTATCTGGGAGGGAAGCGGAGGCAAACACCGCACGTGCCGTTGCCAGTGACATTGGATGGAAAGAAGAGGCACGTGACTCTGCGCTAACGTCCGCTCTCTGTGAGTCCTCCACAAAACCCTCTCATGATATGGAAGGACCTACAGCACTTTAGGGGCCATGAAATGAGCCAGTCACAACAAGGTGTGTATTATACAGAGCCACTCCTGTAAAAAGGTCAAAAATAGCTTTAAGGAAAAAAAAAAGAATAGCTTTATGCGCATTAAAAAGCATTTTTTTAAAAAAAGCTCTTGGAGGGGTGATGAAGGGCATGAACGGCAGGGAGGAAAAATCAAGGTCGGCAAGTGAAGAAGAAGGTGATGTCCTGGGAGAAGCCCCAGAATTAAAGACAGCAAAGTCATTGCTATGTTACATTCGATCCTACAGTAGCAGGGATCCTAGCAACCCAGGATTGCATCCATAGACACATGCTGGCTGAATGCACGTGGGACAGAGAACAGGATCATGAACACATGAAGACACACACACACACACACACACACATACACTTGATTTTAGCCAAAAAAGCAGAGAGGCGATGTATATACATACATATATATGTTTGGCAGAAGGTAACTTTGCACCTGCATTTGTATGTTTGTTGCCCATACAGCCATGGCTCGAGTGGTGTACACAGGCAGCAAAGTCATGAAAAAAAAAGCTTCTTAGGCATATCCAAACACCCAGAGGGAATCAGTTACTGGGTCTGAATCCCCAGGACCATGGTCTGGGGGAGACGCCAAAGTCGATTGGCTTAAGAGAATCCACCAAGGTAACATTTCACATACCACTTTGGTGAGGAGCGATCGAAGTCTTCAAAGCTCGTGAGCAGCCACCGAAGGCACAACTACCAGTCTCTCCCTATCCACAGTGAGAAAAGTCCAGAGAAGGCAACATTCAGTCCAAAGGACGGAACAAACAACATGAAGTTCAATCAACCTCCATGATACTGAGCCCAGAGGAGCGAGGTGGTACCCAGTTGCACATGCTGATTGCTCTGAAAGGTCCTTGGTGGAGTCAGATAAAAATGGATTTTCAAACCCCCAAGCATAATAAAATGGACAGGTTGATGGATTGTCTGATAGAAACGGATAGAGACTACGGCTCTCACACAGCAGCCTTCACGCTGGAGCTGAATCCCAGGTGGCTCAACTTTCCAATCACAGCCCGTGAACAAGGATACCAAAGAGGGATGCCAAAAAGGACACATGGGGGCTGAGCCCCGGTGGCGTAGTGGTTGTGCGTGGGACTGCGGCCCACTGGGATGGAGGTTCAATTCCAGCAGTGGGGCTGGGCCTCCTACTCCCACCACCAGAGAGCAATGATGCCCCCCCCCCAAAAAAAAAGGACACATGGGCCCCAGGGTAGAGGTTAGAGGCAGGATGGGATAGGATAGGGGATGAATGGAGACACGGGGCACATGGCAGGATGTGGGAGGCGTGAGGTCATACTGCCATCGGTGTCACAAAGCAAAATGCATCGACATTGCTGAATAGAACACCCGCTTCCACAGGGGGATTGTCACCCACATTCCACACACGCACAAGGATCCCTGAGCCCGTCCGAGAGAGCTGAATCTTCATGTCTGTCATAGACTTGCCTGCGGTCCGGACATTGGAGACTCAGAAGCAGCAGGGAGGAGAGTCCGGCTTATCCCCCCGGGGTCCTCTTCCATCAGTGAATCTCAACCTTCCTCGTGCCGTGACCCTTTCATACAGTTCCTCATGTGTGGTGACCCTCCAGACATAAAGTTATTTTTGTTGCTCCTTCATCGCTGTCATGTTGCTACTGCTGTGAATTGGGCGACCCCTGTGAAAGGTTCGCTCCACCCCCAAAGGGATCTCAACCCACAGGTTGAGAACTGAAGTCATGCTAGCATCTCAGGGGCACAGGGCAAGGTGCACTCTGTGTTAAGATCACCATGGGTGTGTTTTACAAGTCTATGTCTTACTTCTATACCATAAATTAATTAGAATAAAATGCACATATTATTTGCATATCGCAATCATATGATTATAAGCAAATCATCATCATCACAATTGCCACTGAAGTGACCCTGACTTGTGGCAGACCTACGCGTCTTTTCTTTTTAAAACGTTTTATTGGGGGTTCATACAACTCTCATCACAATCTGTACATACATTCATTGTATGCAAAGCACATTTGTACATTTGTTGCCATCATCCTTCTCAAAACATTTTCTCTCTACTTAAGCTCTTGGTACGGGCTACTTCCTTTTCTACTGCCTTCCCACTCCTCCCTCCCACATGGGCCCTTGATAAGTTATAAATTTATTATTATTATTTTGTCATATTGTACACCGTCCGATGTCTCCCTTCGCCCACTTCCCTGATGTGTGTATCCCAGAAAGGAGGTCATATGTAGATTCTTTTAATCAGTTCCACCTTCCTTCCATCCTCCCAGTATCACCCTTCTCACCACTGGTCCTAAAGGGATCATCTGTCCTGGATTCCCGCCGTATGTGTCTTGAAGTTCTGCCCCAGAGGATTTTTAAAGCTGCGACCTTTCTAAAGCCCATTCGCATGTTTTTCTTCAATGTCATTAAGGGTGGCTTTGAACTACGAACTTTTCACGTTGTAGTTGAGTGCTTAACCATTTGTGCCAGCCGGGAACTTTGTTCATTTGCATCAAATGATGATATATAAAGGAACTTTCAAAAGTTTGCGGGGAGGGCTGAGCCCCGGTGGTTGTGCGCAGGACTGCGGCTCACTGGGACGGAGGTTCAATTCCAGCAGTGGGGCTGGGCCTCCTACTCCCACCACCGGAGAGCAGTGATGCCCCCCATCCAAAAAAAAAAGTTTGTGGGGAAATGAAACTAAAAGGAAGCAAAATGTTTCCATGAATTTTTTTGTTTTGTTTTTGTTTTTTTTGGGGGGGGGAGCATCACTGCCCTCTGGGGGTAGTGAGAGCTACCCAGCCATGTCCCTGGGGAACTGCTGCTGTATTTGAACCGCCAAGCCAATGGGCTGGTCTCGCACTCAACCACTACGCCCTGGGGCGCAGCCCTTCCATGAATTTTTTAAAGTCCATAGACAAGACATACCTGCACACATCTGATAGGATCATATATATAAACACAAACATGCGTGTGTGTGTGTGTGTGTGTTTCAGCTGAGCTGAGATCTCTATATGCCATGATACCACACAAATAATGGAGAAAAATAGTGTCCTTTAAATGTTACCTCAAGGATGCTTCCATTGGCCAATTTCTTCTACATTTCTCTATTGTAGCCTGCTCCTTCTGAAAATATTTCCCATTGAAACATGATTATGAAACACAAAATAGAGCGCTTCTCGGCCTTTGGGCTAAGATCAAGTGTCGAGAGACGAAATCTTTCTCTCTTCCTGAACTACACGCTATGGTGCAGGTCCCCCTGACCCCAGACTGTTGCCGTATTATTTCAGACTTACACCATAAATGATGAATGGTTTTATTTCCTCAAACATAACCTGACAGCGGATGGCTTACCACTTACTTTTCCCACGCGCAGACACTACACTGCAGCAGCTACAGCATCTTAGCCCGTCCCCTTTCTTCAAAGGTGAGGCCTCAGAGGAGATGCTGACCTACATCTGGGCCTGAACCAGGAAGATCCACTCCTCTCTGGGGTCCTAGCACACCTTTGACAAGGTAAATCGGCAGACGCTGAACTTCCCATCTCAAAGTTAACCTATGCATGTACAGGAAGCAGAAATTGAGCCTGCCAAGGAAGCACAGAAGGACACCTTTGTAGTTCAACATCTATTTGTTTAAAAAGTTACTTTCAACTCCTTTTCCAGGTCTGGCAGCTGAAGTCTATAAGTATTTTTCCTCTTAGTGTTTCATGAAAAGCCAATGCTGGGGTGGAATGAGACCAGAGGGGAGCGGGAAGGTGGCCTATGAGCACAGGCATGTTCAGATGGAGTATTAGGAGGGACTCTGGGAGTTGGCCTTGGCTTAATTCTGAGAGACAGGAGGGCATTCTAACCAAAGCAGAGGGAGCTAGTCTGGGAGATGTTGTTGGGGGCTATCATTCTTGCATCAGGCAGACACCAGTTCCTCCGGTCTCACCTCTTTGATTACAAGAAAGGGTGAGCTTTACCCTTTAGCCTTACCCTTCCACCTAGCTGTGCAACAGAACTGTGGCTACAAGGACCAGCTAGGACATAGGAATGCGGCTATCTTTTGGAACCAACTCACGCCAGGCGTCTTAACTCCAGATCCTTGGGGGATGTTTAGTATCCAGGGACCGCCTACAAGCAAACTCCTGCGAGTGCTTTTATTCCCCTCCTGGTACCCTTCTCCTCCCACCCCCGCCCGCTGTATATTTCTTCTGGTTGTGAAAAAGAAAGGACTACCATTGACCAACTCAATGCGTTCTACCCGCCCGATCCAGCCTTTGTGTGGTGCACACGCCACTGCTTTTTCCTCTTGTTGCTTCTGTAAGGCGTCCCAGGGGAGGTTGGCTGGAGGAAGGACCACGACCCAAGTCAGAAAGATGAAAGGGCCTGCAGCCATCAGGTATCAGTAGTATCTGATTGGTCTTTGGAGCCCAGGCAGAGGCCAGGAAATCACAGTGCTTGAAGCCGGCGTGAGGTGCAGGGAAGTCAGAACCAAGGAGGGAGCAGGGGGACGCTCGGGCTGGAATGCAAGGTAAGAGAGAGGGTCAGTACTACCTGAGGCAGCCAGGTGACAGCCTCAGGACTCCTTGAGTGGGGCTGGGGTGGATTCTCGCCACTCTGGCCTACCTTTTACTTTTGTTCACAGTGTCTTGTTCTTTTTAAAAATCAGGAGTCCCTTTCGAGGGTCAGCAATGTAAGGAAGAAAGAAGGTCGGCAGGGAACAGGGCCTGTGGAGCCCTGACCACAACCCCCAGCAGTTCTTGGAGGGAGTAAATGGTGAGGGGGCAGGGGGTGTCCCGATGAGTCAGCCCTGACTCCGGGCAGGGAGAGAAGAGAAGGGAGGCAAACAGGAAGCCCAAGGAGAAGAGGGGTGAGCGAGGGCTTGAGGAGGGGGCCGCGTGGCGGAGGAGATGAAACCCAATGCGAGTGAATGGCTGACGGCAAAGCTGACGTGTGCGCTGTAAACCTGCAAGGGGTTTCAACATGAACAAAGGGTTTGGGGTGATGTGGACTGAAAGGCCTGCACATAAGCGCCCCGAGACCCCTGAGAGCCGTGATCCAGGCAGCTGCAAGAAGGCTGGGATATCTGTTGCCATCATCTGTTTCCTCTTCTCAGATCCCCTTGCTGGCTGGCTCCCAAGACAAAACAATCCCAGTTTTTTTGAGTCCTATAATTAAATCGCGCGCGCGCGCACATACACACAGAGTTGGTCTGAGATGGGTCATTTTGGAAGTCTCCATTTTTTTTTGTTTTGTAGCGACACCAATTTTATTTCAAATCCTTGGAACTTGCTTTGGTGGATGTGCGTCCAGGTGAAAGAGTACGCGATTGTAATGTACGTTGGGCTTGGAGAACTACGTGATCATTCCCATTCCGCCCCCAGCCCCCGGCACGGGCATGGAGATGGGCTTGGGGTTGTGTATGATTTCCCCTATTAGTCACCTGTGATTCCACAGAGGCCAACCCTGATGGTGTGACCCATTCCGTTCTTTGCAACAGGAAGAGTTTCCTGTTCCTTGCTTTGTTTGCGGCGATAAGAAATCTCCGACGGGAACACACCTGTTTAGAAAATACCTCATGACTTGCCAGTTTGGACCACCTGGTTCTCACACCTTTCCTTGGGTGAGACCTACCGAACGGTTGAGGTTTTCTGTCTAGACCAGCCATGTGAATAATCTTCATAACCCACTCCCCCTCCCCAATCAGGGAGCCTCAGCTCTTGGACACCAGAGGGCAGACACCTTCATGCTTTTCTCTGGGACCGGAATCCCCTTTCCCTCCTCTACAAGGTCCCCCTTTCCCTGCTGGGTTTGCTTCAGCGATTCAGCTTTGGTCTTCCGGATAAGCAGCAGTTCTCCTTCCCACAGCTGCAAGGGTTAAATACAGCTACCAGAGATAGAAAGTAATGATTCTAAGAGAGGTTAGCAACCCCCCACCTCCCCATCAGTCTGCACCATCAAAAGACTTGCCCTGATAAACCTTCACTGCCTAATCTCTCTGCTGTTGTTGTTCTTACTACTAGTTACTGTTTGGGGCCTAACAGATAGTTTTAAGAATCTAGAAATTACTCTGGCTTTCAAGGTGAGATGATAGAAATGCACTGCTTTCAAAGGGGGATGAGGGGAGAGAAGTCCTCTCTCACTGTACAGTCTAGTAAGTTCCAGAAGAACCGCCCGCAAGGTCATTTGCTTAATAAGTAATCAGTCCACGGTGAGCAAGGAGGGCCAGGGGCACATGTTCTAAAAGGAGGGAAGTTCACCTTCCATCCCTGTGAGTGTCCTAGTCAGCAGAGCAAAGACACACCTTGCTCTCTCTATGGGACCCTCCCCGCCCTCTTTGACCCCTTTGAGCCTGGGGTGGTAGCCTCTGTGGCATCGCACCCTGTGGAGAGGTCCCCCTGCTCACACTGACTCTGCACTCAGCAGCTCCCTGGGCTCTCTTGTGAAGTCAGGACTCCTCTGTTCATTGTGCCCATTCAAGTGTCTTTGATAGGATGTGGCCGGTTTCAAAATCTGTCAACCCTTGCAGGCTCCTTTGAAACTATGCTTTCAGAACAGCTCACGTAGTTGTCCATCCTCTTGTAAAATATGGGTCATCAAGCTAGACATTGGATTAAAAAAAAAACACCTTAAAAAAATTTTTGGGGGGCATCACTGCTCTCTGGTGGTAGGAGTAGGAGGCCCAGCCCCACTGCTGGAATTGAACCTCTGTCCCAGTGGGCCGCAGTCCCGCGCACAACCACTATGCCACCAGAGCTCAGCCCCCTTAAAATTCTTTTAAATAAAAAAAAATTTAACCACTTTATCAGGGGCTCTTACAGCTCTTATAACAAAAGATCATCTTATTGGGAGTGCTTACAGCTCTTATAGCAATCCATGCATCTATTATTTTCAAGCACATCTGAACAGTCATTAGTTTCTAAACGTTTGCATTCTATTTGAGCCCTTGGTATCAGCTCCTTTTCTTACCCTCCCACCCTCGTGACCCCTTGACAAAATCATTATTACTTTCATGCCTTATACCGACCTCTGCCTCCCTTTTACTGAGATTTCTTCCTCTCTCCCCTTCTCTCCACCTACCTCCTACCCTCCTGGTATTGCTACTCCCATTTCTGTATCGGAGGAGCTTATCTGACCTGGATTCCGCGTGTCCTGAGCTCTTATCTGGACCTGTCTGTGTGCATGCTCCAGCCTCGTCTTCAGTGAAAGTCAGGACTGGGATCACGTAGTGGGGGGATGAGGAAGCCTCAAGGAACTAGAGGAATATTGTGTTTCATGAGTACTCTATTGCACCCTGGGTGACTCTTCTCTTTCTTGTGAACCTTTGATGAGGGAATGTCCCATTGTCTACAGGTGGACTTTGGGTCTCTGTTCTGACTCCCCTCTCTTATTCTTCACAGTGTGTGTGTAGAAGAGGAGGGGTATGGAAGGAGAAAAAGAAGAGCTTGTTTTGTTTTGTGTCTGTGGGCATCACTGCCCCCTGGTGGGTATAGGAAGCCCAGCCTTGCTCCTGGAGAGCTGCTGCTGGATTTGAACCTCCGCCAACCCTGTGGGCCGCAGTCCCACACACAACCACTACGTCACCAGGGCTCAGTCTGAAAAAGAGGAGCTTATAGCAAGGGCTCAAGTAGAAAGAAAATGTTTTGGAAAGGATGATGGCAACCTACCACATATACTAGAGTATAAGCCAACCTGAATATCTGCCAAGGCACCTAATTTTACCACAAAAACTGCATGAGAATGGGCTGAGCCCCGGTGGTGTAGCTGCACAAGGACCTCTGGTGAGTAGCACTGGTCTACTTTTGAGCTTGTTAACTTCTTGTTCAAGGGTAAGGAAGGTTGAATATACAGTCGTCCTTGTGCCGGTCACATTTGACTTTCGTTCAAGACAATAAGTTCTCTTTCTTTCTTTTGTTTTTTTTGGGGGGTGGGGGGGGCATCACTGCCCTCAGGTGGTGGGAGTAGGAGGCCCAGCCTTTGCTCCATGGAGCTGGAATCGAACCTCCATCCCAGTGGGCCGCAGTCCCACACGCAACCGCTACACCACCAGGGCTCAGCCCAAGTTCTCTTTCCTTCATGAAAAATACCCTGGATTGTCAAGAAACAGCATGCTTTCAACATAGCAATGTCCAACAATGGACTGTTGAAAACAGTATGCTGCTAAATCAAGGACTACAGAGAAATCAGATTTAGGGAGGGTGGTGGTAATATTCTCACCTTTTCCTCTCATCTGCTCTCTTTCTTTTCACTCTCAAATTTTCTGATAGTTTTATCTTTCCTGCCATGAAATCAAATTGTCTCTCTCCTGCCTCTGGCCTCCTCTTCCCTCCTCCTCTCAAACTCCGTGTGCCTTTTCACGACATCAGCAGCATATTAATTCAAGCAGGAAACAAAGTCAGCATTCCCGTGCATCAAACCCTGTAGCAGGCACAGGTCATAAAATGACAAACAAACTGAAGGGTGTGACCTCATGCAGTGTACCTTGATTAGGAAGATGAACCTTTAAACAACCATCCCTGCATCAACATGCTGATTTCAGAGAGTGTCTAATGTTAGGGAAGTGGCGTCTTAGAGACCAATTGGATTGCCTCTTAGATTGGGTGATCAGGTAAGGTCTTTTTGTGAGAAGCCTTTGAGCCAAGCCCTTTGAAAAGTTCCCCAGACAGTGGGAACTGTAAATGCTCAGACTTTGGAAATGAACAATGTCTGTTGGACTGAAGTCTGAGAGGTAGACCAGGGGGCATTTCATGAAAGACCTTGTAGTCTATCATTTGGTTTGGGGTTTTACATCAGTGCCTGTTAAGCAAATGAGTAGAATGGTCTGATTTATGTTTCTACGACTCACACGTGTGGAAAATAGATTGCCAGTCATAATGATTGGAAGGATGAAGACCAAGAGAGGCCGTTGTGTTGGTCTGGGTTGACTAGAAAAACAAATGCAGAGACACCCCTGTGTTTATGAGAAAGAGGTTTATATGCGAAAGCAGTTGGATATTGAGAAAGCATCCCAGCTTAGTCCAGATCAAGTCCCTATGTCCAGCATTAGCCCATAATTTATAGATTCCTCTTCAGATTCACTCAGCACATGCAATGATGGTGAGTGCAGGATGATCACAATCCAGTGGGTGCAAAGTCTTGTGGACCAAGTGGTGGGGGAAGCATCTCAGCGCTGGCAGCACTGGCAGGAGCATGTGGCTCCTCCAGCTCTAGGACTCTAGTGTACTTCCATGTGTCTTGTCTCGCAGGGAGTGAGTGCATCTGGCCTCCAGTGAGCTACGTGTCTCCTAGGTACCTACACATGGGGTCATCAAACTTCGACTTGAAGCACAGGCTAGACTCTAGTCCTTCAACAGTTGACAAGAGATTATGCAATTGCCGTGGCAGTCAGATTTCAGTGGTTATCCGTTGGGCTGCTGACTGCAAGGCCGTGAGCTTGAATGTGCCAGCCAGCTCAAAGGAGCAGGACCAAGCTTTCTATTTCCTTAAGGAGATACTAGCTCTGAAACTCATAAGGCAGTTCTACCCTGACCTGTATTGCGGCTCTGAGTCAGTCTCAACTCAATGAGTGATGGAGGGTTGGCAGTGGCTAGAACCCAGTGGTCGGGGTGGGAGGGAAAAGACAGTGATTGGGGGATATTGTTACAGCAGCAAAATCTCCATGATGCTAATGGATTAGATACAGTACATGAGAAAGAGGGGAGAAATTAAACATGACTCCCAGGCTTGGGGCTTGAAATTCAGGTGGTAGCATGATAGCGATGATAAAGGCTAAGTTGGGGCTGCAGGGATCCTCAAACTTTTTAAACGGAGGCCAGTTCACTGTCCCTCAGACCGGTGGACAGCTGGCGTATAGTTAAAAAAAAAAAAAAACCACGGACTATGAAGAAATTCACTGTGGGCCCTGGGAAGAGTCAGTTGCTAAGCAGGACAATGGTAGCAGCAAAAACACCCAATGGGCCGGATAAATGTCCTCGGTGGGCCACACATGGCCCGTGGGGCATAGTTTGAGGGCCCCTGGGGTTGAGGATGTATACCATAAATCCAATCTTAGCCAAGTTTCCTTTACAAGATCCAATACAGATGGCCATGTGGCAATTAAGCATGAGAGTTTGAAGCTGAGAGGCCTGAAGGGCAAGATCAGAACTGTCAATGTGACTGTTGCCAGCGTGCTAGAGAGATGGACCCTTTCACATCAAAGGCCTGTTAGGTTTGTACTGGTGTTGACGCATACAACTTGTGAACTTGGGGACCTATGTAAGGCAGAACTCTATCCAAGAGGAAAAGCACACATCTTTTCGATTAATAGAGAACAATAGGAAACGGCACATGGTCAAAAGCTTCATCCCACAGCATGCTCTCTCTCTCACAGTGTCACTCACGCTGTAGTGGAGCAGTATTATTGAGCGATCTTAATTCAAATTAGTTCAAAGATAAACAACATCTTCCTAACAGACTCAATGCTGACTCAAAGCAACTTTTTTTTGGGCAATAGGATTATATATATATATATATATATATATATATATATATATATATATATGTTAGATATATAAAAATAATAAAATAAAAACCTGTAAATAGTTCAAGATCTGTTCGTTGACCTCCAGGAGTGTCCCCTGGTTGAGACGGATGGGGTGCCACACCCTGCCTCACAGTATATCCTTGGCACTCCATTGGGAACTCCACGCTCTGCTGCACACCCTTAGTGTTCTGTGGTGGGGTCAATCCCGACCCTACTTCTCCAGTGTTGTCTCTGTAGGGCCTTGGGCCAGCCCAGAGAGGGATGCCGTGTTTCATAGTAGGGCCGGCCACATGGTTCTCTCTGTCCATTGGCTGTTCTGAGTGGGGAGATCGTCCTTGAGGCTCGGTGGGCCAGGATGCACCCCATTCTCTCTTCTTCCCCCTTCATTTGCTCTCATGTGACCTGGTCAGACACGTCCCTCTCCCCTAGCTGCAGCTTCAGTGCTGCCCTCCAAAACAAACTCCCATTGGGGTTGGGTCCTCAGACCCCTCCACTGGCTCCCCATAGCAACCCCTTTAGGATAAGGTAGACCTGTCCCTGGAACCACTGAGGGGAGTGGAAAGTTCCACCCCTGACTGGTGGTTTTGATCTGTGGGTCTTGCTGTTTGCAGGCCAACTCAACCATATAAGTATCCTAGAAGGGGGAAAATTTTACCCGAAGGGGGTTGGAAAAATGAGGAGGAGGAACAGGGTATTCGAATTGGGAAGGGTTGAGCTGATTTGTGATTTCACATAGGAATGTGTCAGGGCCAGAGCCCTCTTTGGGAAGATGAACTTGAAGCAGACATTTCCAGGAGATGATGAATTCCCAATCAGAGATACCTGGGAGCAGAATGTTCCCATCAGAGCCCAGATTCCCTAAAGCCGGAGCCTACGTGACTTGCTGACAGTCAAAGGCTGACACACCTGGAGGGCTGGGAACAAGGGGTTGGGTGACATGCCCCTGGGCCCCTGTGTCTTTAGGAGGTCAGGAAGAACAGGAGGGGAGGGCGGGATCCACCCAGACCAGACCGGGAAGTAGCAGCCTGGGAGAGAGAAAATCAGGAAGACTCCATGCTGCAGATGTCCAGAGAAGAAAATGTTCTCAGATAAGAGATAGGAGACGCCTGACCCTTGGTGACCTGGGCCGAAGCCGTGAGTTGTCTGGTGTGAAAGTCCACCTGGCCAGCAAGGACAGAGAGTTAAGACTACAGGACCGAACACTGCCTTCAGATCGTGTATTCCCAGGAGCTGAGGGAGAGTTTTCTATATAAAGTAAAATTAAAAGTTCCAGCGCCCTTCCCAGCCCACAGCACAACTGCATCTTGTGTCTGTCCTGGGTGTCCTCCCCAGCCTTCTGTGGCACTCAGAAAACATCTGGCTGAGCCACTCTGTTTTCCTCCTGAATGACCACATCACCTCATTTATCCATGAGCTCATCCTCATGAAAGCCGAGTGGGGATTAAGTAAGTCTCTCTGGACAAGTCACTTACTTCATCGTTGTGGGTCATTTCTCCCCGAGATAAGCAGATTGTAGGGATGTCCCGATAACTCTTTCTATGGGGCTTGACAGGAAGGAACATAAACACTGGACTCAAGACAATCCAATTTGGATGTTAAGTGATTTTGATGATCCGTGCTGCTCTCCCTTATAACTCGGCACATGGAAATGATCTTTGTAGCCACCATGGCCAAAGAGTAAGGAGAAAGAAATAGCTTCATGGGGAAGTGTTGTCTCTAAGAGCCTGCAGGGCTAGTGAAGTCAAGGCCATGCTCACTTCCCAGCCCGACCTGGAAGCTCACCCCACTCTGTGCCAGAAGAGGTGGCCGACATTTGGCAACTCAAAAATCAGGTGAAGCAATTCAGCTATTATCTTCCCTGACACCTCACGCTAAGAAGAGTCATGGGATTGCCTGCTCTGATTTTATGTACGGATTTCATAGGCTTCTGCTTGGGAGAGAAAGATTCTGAAGGCTGTTTGTTGTGCCCTTTTTTCCCCTGCCTCTCTGACTTCTCCCAAAACTCTTTGCCTGTCACGGAGATGGAACATCTTCCACTTGGGAAGCTGGCAAGAACTGGTGGGCGTGTCCTAGAGCAGAGGGGTGGGGGCGCTTTGGCACAGGGCCTCAGAGAAAGGGCTTCGGTTGTGAACCGGGCTTTACAGAGCTACTGGCCTGGCTCTTTGCTTGCGGGCAAGTGACTTTGGCCTCTCTGTACCTCAATGTCCTCCTTTGTTCCACGGGGACCCTTCTCCCATTCTTGATGCGAGCATTTTTCCATTGAGAAATTAACACCAAGGAGAAACTGGCTCAGGCCTCCCCAGATCTGTGGGTCCTCTCTGTAACTTAGCCAAATAACAGCAACGGACTGCTCAGCAGCACAGATGGGAGGTGAGAACAGGCAGGACAGACAGAACCTTCTCTTGGGCAGAAGCTGTGGAGGCTGCAGGCCGTTTGGGTCCAAGACCACCTGTTGGCTCAGCTTTCCTCCCACATTATACGGGCCCTTCAGATCCCTCCCTGAGTTCTTGTCCCTCCCCTGCTTGGGGTATTTGTTTTCCCCTTTATCCCATTTGCACAGGGCTCCTGCGATGTTCAAGACAGCTGGCCGGCAAGCACATCTTGGATGCTGCCTTCAGGAAACATCTGGGGCTGGGCTAACGTTTCGGCAGGCCCAGGCGAGAACAATGGAAGCAGGTTGCTATGGAAAACTCACCAAGGAGGGGCTCGTCTGAATAGACCATGGCTGCCAGGCCGACTTCCAAGAGCCTCGCCCAAGACCTCCTTGCAGTTGGCCCGTAAACACCTTTGAGAAGCTGAGTGCCAAGCCAGCAGTAACAGAAAGACCACAGCTCAGGCTGGGTTTTTGACATCAGACCTTTTCTTGTCTTAATGCATTTCATCCAAGCCCTCCCAATCATGTAGTTGTCTTTGGATGTACAACAATCAGATCTCATGCTTTCTCTCCCAGGAAATGGAATGATCTAAACTATCTGGTCCACGTCTTTCTGCCAACTCTAAGACGTGTGTGTCAGTGGAAACCCTGGGTGTGATACACACACATTCTGGCTAAAATATCCAAGGTATAAACATCCATTTTCCAATGCCATGTCGTGGTAAAGGATTAAAAGAACAAATCTTAGGGCTTGACTTCTGCTTCTCCCCTTAACCTAGGAGACCTTGGGTAGATGACTCCATTCGTATAATCAAATCCGAGCTTGGCCACCTGCAATGTCGAGCTGTTTTTGCCTCAGCTGCCTGTCAGGAGACACCATTGACCTAGCAACTAGTAGATGTCTTCAGTGAAAAGTCTGACCCGAGTTCGCCCTTCTTTTTTAAACATCATTTTATTGGGGACTCATATGACTCTTATCACCATCCATCCATCCATCCATCCATCCATCCATCCATCCATCCATCCATCCATCCCTTGTGTCAAGCACATTTGTATGTTTCCCTCATTATTCTCAAAACACTTGCTTTCCATTTGAGCCCCTGGTATCAGCTTCTCGTATTTTTCCCCTCCCTCCCCCGTCTTCTCTGATGATCTATAAATCATTATTTTTCCAAGTCTTACAGTGACCGATGCCTCTCCTCACCCACGTTTCTGCTGACCGATCCCCAGGGAGGGGGTTATATGTAGATCATTGTGATCAGTTCCCCCTTTCTACCCCACCTTCCCTCCACTTTTCTGGTAGTACCACTCTCACCACTGGCCCTGAAGGGTTTATCTATGCTGGATTCCCTGTGTTTCCAGTTCCTCTCTGTACCAGTGTCCATCCTCCAGCCTAGCCAGATTTGTAAGGTAGAATTGGAATCATGATGGGTGACAGGGGTGTGTAGGTAGGGGGAAGCATTTAGGAACTAGAGAAAAGTTGTTCTTGGTATCATGACTACACCACATCCTGATGGCCTCATCTCCTCGTGACCCTTCTGTAAGGAAATGTCCAGTGGTCTACAGATGAGCTTTGGATCTCCACTTTGCACTCCCCCTCGTTCACAATGATAGGATTTTTCTGTTCTTTGATGCTTGATACCCGTTCCCTGTGAGTCCGCTATTGGTCGTGTGGCTTTGTGGCTCTCCCAGATTAAGAAGTGCTCGCCAAAGTCTGTTTCTCCACCCAACCCCCAAACAGGCAACCTCTGCCTCCAGCTGACTTCTACCCACATGGGCTTGGGAAGCGGCTCCCTGGTGTGCCACCAACTGCGTCCCTTAGTTCCACAGAAGCAGCAAGCTGCATCCGTCTCTCCTTTGAACTTGTGGTTCCCACTTCATTCGTCTCCCAACCTCCTCATGGCAAATGTACCCTTGGCGTCAAAGGAGAACAAGCCACAAACACTCCGTATCGAGTGACTGTGTGGCAGGAAGGCTCTGGAGAGCCAGGCTAAGAACAGGGAGAGCGGGAGCCCCATGTGATGAGACCGGGAGCTTGTGGTGGAGACGTCTCCCTCCCTATCTTGTAGAAAGAGGATCTTTCAGGTGCCTACAGGAACCCAACTCCCTGGCACAGTGCCCAACCCTCAGAGGTGCCCTGCAAGGATCTGTTGAATGCATTGTGTCTGCTCTGGGCATGGGATGGAGGCTCAGTGATGGACTCCTTCCTCTTCCGTGAGAGAGATCCTGGTTGGATTTCAGCCCAAGCTCTTCACGTTCTGGCCGCCACTCATTGGTCCACGAACGTTCACAGGCTGCTACGAGGCAGGGCAGGCTTCGGCTGAGCTTCCCTACGAAGATAGGCTAGGAAGGGTGAGCCACGGGGAAAATATCAGCCCGTGACAACTCTTGGGACCACATGGAGATCAAGCTGCCACTGCTGATCCAAGGGCGGCTGATAACAGCAACATCTTTGGCAAGCATAGCATGTACCTAGTTTCCCCAAAGAATCAATTATCCTAAGGGTGAAAGTCCAACCCCTCTCCAGAAGGAACTCTCTCAACTGCTGCACTCCCTTAAAATGTGTAAAAATAACTCAACCTTCCTCATGTCGCCATCCTTTCATGCCGTTCCTCATGTGGTGGTGACTCCCCCAGCCATCACATTATTTCCATTGCTACTTCATCACTCTCATTTCGCTACTGCTATGAATCAAGCAACCCCTGTGAAAGGGTCCTTTGACCCCCAAAGGGATTTCAAGCCACAGGTTGAGAGCTGCTGACGTAAGGTATTGACAGTGGTACCTCTTGCTGTTTCACTCATTTCGACCTATTTGTTGAACACACTAGAAATGATTGAATGGGCATGTAGAACGAGTGGCTAAATTTGTAATGCCATTCGACCTACCATATGTGTCCCATGGGGATCATGTATTATCTCCTTTTAAAAAAATGTAATGGGGCTGAGCCCCAGTGGCGTAGTGGTTGTGCATGGGACTGCGGCCCACTGGGACGGAGGTTCAATTCCAGCAGTGGGGCTGGGCCTCCTACTCCCACCACCAGAGAGCAGTGATGCTCCCCCCCCCCCAAAAAATGTAATGATCTCTTTAAAGTGAACCAGGGTCATATATAAACCATAGATGTACGGATGGATTTTGAGCTCACCAAGAATCATAGCCCAGGTCTAAAAACAGATGGCTCTGATGACATGGCTCTGCGCAGTACCTATCACCACGATCACTAAAGACATGACTGCTGCAACAAGGGCAGTGAACAGAGTAGATGGCGCCCAGCTGTCAGAAAGAATCGCTTCTGGGGTTGTGCTAGTCTGGGTAGACTAGAGAAACAAATTCATAAGCACGCAGATGTATATTAAAAAGGGTTTTATATACAAAAGCAACTGTCCATTAAGGAAACATCCCGGGCTGAGCCTCGGTGGCGTAGTGGTTGTGCGCGGGACTGTGGCCCACTAGGATGGAGGTTCAATTCCAGCAGCAGCCCCACAGGAGCAAAGGCTGGGCCTCCTACTCCCACCACCAGAGGGCAGTGATGCCAAAAAAAAAATCCCAACCCAGTCCAGTCCAAGGTCATAAGTCCCATAATAGCCCATCTACCCATGACCAATCTATAAAGTCCTCTTCAGACTCACAAAACACATGTAATGATGTCAAATGCAGGACAATCACAGGCCAGTGGGTAGAAAATCTCTGGACCCAGTGGCATTGTAAGTATCTCAGCACTGGCAGAGGCCTCTCTGGGCCTTCTCAAGTATCTCAGCCCTGGCAGGAGTCTCTACCTGGCTTTTTCAGCTTCAGAGGTCTGATAACATCAGGACAAGTGCACCCATATAAATGTCCTACCTCTTCTTATTCCCACCAGGGCAGTGATGCCATCTCCCCTCCCCCCCCAAAAAAATATCCTCCCTCAAGCCTGCTTAGTAATCCTCCTCTGTCTGGCTCAGACTCCTTTGGTAGCACCTCAGCAGAAAACCTCAGGAATTGGGAGTGACTCTCAAACAACCATGCCTTTCTTCCCCCTTCCCTCTCCTGGTTTGGGACTGAACTTTTTCAGCTCTGTATAATCATGTATCACTTTGCTCAATCGGGCGTTCACCTTCTACAACGGTGTGGCTATCAAGTCGGTCTTTATCCTTGTTGCTTGCGTCTGTAAAACAACTTCAATCCCCTTAATTTTTTGAAAGGGGGGGATTTGAGAGGAAATGCCTTTGTGAGTCTACCACCTTCAAACAACATTAATAAAAAAGATAATCTTGGTATAATAACTTCTTGTGGACATTAGATTTTCTGTGTCAGATCTCAAAAACCTCTGAGAAGACAACTCGTTGATCTTAGAATCATTTTATAAATGTATCCATGTGCTTCTTATTATTTGGGCTATGATACTTGTTGTGTGATGAGAGCTTATATTTGCTGGCAGAACACTGGGGGTTCGACACCTTTCATGTGGTCACAGATGTCAACATGTGCACCTCACATGCGCTCTGAGATCTGGCCTCCCACTTTTGGGGTACACATCTCCGCCACTCCAGAGGCTGCCCAATCAAGTCCCGAAATCCAGTCCTTCCAGTTCCCATCCTGGCAACTCTGAAGATAGAATGTTCCAAGGGACTCCCGTGCCTATCATGAGAACACACTGAGACGTGATAGCAGCTCTGGAGGAGACAAGATTTTAAAAGATAGCCTCGATTACCACCTTTCTGTGACGTGAGGGAAAGGTAGATTTGTTCTTAGACTGGGCTGGAGATGGGGGATCAAGAACAAAAGGCACACTCACTGTCATCAAACCGACACGGACTCATACAGCCTAGGACCAGTGACAAGTGACAAAGGAGTCACACTTTAGGTGCATGGTCCATGCGGACACCTCCAGCAATTTTTACTCCCAATTTACAATGGCCTGATGTAGAAGTTCCTCTCACTGGTGAGCATTCTGGTGAAGCCCATTCCAGGGGGACAATCTGCCCATTGACGTGAGAAGTCCTGGATGTGTGAGCACATGGCTGTGCTCCTGGTAAAACAGACTCAGAATCATGGTCATCCCAGACAGATGCAGCTTCGATCCCAGTGTTGATGCCTAACCCGCCCATCAGCCAGTCAGCATGGGGCCTGGAGTCGGTGTTTGATTTATGTCAGCACAGGGTCTTACAAAGCTGCTTTCTCAAATAACAGGGACAGCTATGACTAGACACCTGCCACTGGTTAGACACTGTGTAAGCATGTTCTTCTCTGATCTCCTCAAACGTTTCTGTGGTATATGAAAATCTCCCTTTTGTGCCTGCAAAGAGCTGAGGCTCAGAGAGGCTGAGCAGCCCAGGTCCCATCAAAACAGAGCAAGGAACTCATTGTCACCGAGTCAATCCCGACTCCCAGTGACCGGAGGACAGGGTAGAACCGCGGCTGTGGACTTCTGAGACGATAGCACTTTGAAGGAGTAGAAAGTTCTTCTCTCAAGTCAACAACCCACATGGCATCTTACAAGCAAGATCTTTAGAATGTTTTCCTCCAAAACCCAGTCTCTGTGCACGGAGTAAGCCTGTCATGCTAAGACAGGTGAGGTCCTTCCCCTCGCCCCCTTGTTTATTTTTTGGCGTGTGGTTTATTTTATTGAGTGAGAGCATGTGCAAGATGTGCCCAGGGGGAACAGATGTGTTTGTTCTTGCTGATAGATAATAAGATCAAAGACAAGCCTGCCACGTCTGGTATACAATCCTGAAAATCACCTTCCGTCACAAGTACATAGATGACAAACAGTGTATTCAGCAGGAGCCAACTAAAAAGGACTTCTATTGGGTCACGCTACGTTGGCCCCGTAGAGGAATAACACAGATGCACAGTCCGGTGCTTTCCTAGCACTGATGTCCACCAGCTTCGTGTTTTCTGGAGTCTGTTTTCTCTGAAGGGAACTCACCTTTGCTTACTCTCTGCTTCATGCCAGACCACATTTTTTTTTCTTGTTGTAGTTCACTTTTTCTTCTGAATAGGCTGTCGGTGCCTAGGGGTTCTGAAGGACACTGAAGTAAGTCTCCCTCTAGCCATGGAACCCGTGGTGCAACTCCTCTTCCCGGAAGTATCCACTGTTAACAATTCTACTTCAGGAGATAAAGACACAAAAGTGAAACTCCAGGATGTGCCAAGAACATGAAATATGTCACGCAAACCCTCTGGGACAATGTTTCCAGGTTACTGCATTTAAGTATTTTTCTCTTTCTTCCTTTGTCTTCCTAAGGAGTCGGGGCAAGAGATGGAGACCAGGATGTGTGCTAGGTCTGCAGGAACGATACTGTGTTATGTTCATTTTAGAGATTCTCATATGGGGGCTGATCACACGGAAGCACTTACTCAAATAGCTGCCCCTGATAGGGCCCGAATTCACTCATTGATCTAATTTCACTGAGTGGGAATGTTGGGCCAGAAACCATTCTAGGTTTTGAGGATACCATCGTGAACTGCTGTTCCTGCTCTGCCTGATGGGGAGTTTAAAAGGAGTAACCGGTGATGGTTCTCTGTGATGTCATTAGCCCAGTCAAGGAGAGTGGACAGGGCTGTCAGAAAGAGTGAGAGCCCCAAGCCCAGACATCAGGATTGAGTTGTGAGGGGCGGAAAGCAGGGGTGCCCGAGAGAGGAGCCATTCTAGGCAGAGAGCTCTACCTGGACCAAGGTCTGGGGTCTGAGGGCTGGAGATGTTATAATTTTTCCCTCAAATCTTACTTTCAGGACACTCAAAACTACAGTGGAGGTTGGTTAAAGATAATCCCAGCGGAATAAACTGAGGCTTGAGGAGACCAGGCTTTATGAACCCTGCTAAGACTTAGAAGCCCCGATGAGCTAACTGTGGGATGAAATGGAGAACACTACACACAAAGAAATCAAGACGCTTTTACGAAGACAGGAAAGAAAGAGAAGATGAAGGTGGATGCCGGACGTGACTCAGAAATGTTCTCTTAACAGTTGCGTGACTAAGGCAAATGGAAGAAACCATGAAGCCAAATAACTGAACAGACCGTTCCCAGCACGGCCTGGGAAGACAAGGTAAACTATGGCAATGGAATGTGCTGATTAGTGCGACAACCTCAGAAGAACACAGTCCGCTTATCTGATAGGAAAAGAGCGGGAAAATTCAAGCCTCGAGTTGCGATATTGAACATTCTTTTTTTTTTTTTTTTGATATTGAACATTCTAAGGGCATAACAATGAACAATGCGGCATCCGGAGAAGCTAGAAAGGGCATACCGGGGCATGGTACCAAAAAGAAGCGGTCAACACTTGACCATAGCGCAAGAGCAGGATGCCATGGGGCTGAAGGAAGAAGTTCAGTCTGCACTGAGTGCATGAGCCGAAAACAAGGCTCCAAGATGGAGCACCAATTAAAATGTCTCCGAAAGCGGAAGAAGCACTGGAAGCACTCACTCATCCATGCCCGGAAATTTGAAAGACAGCTCTTTAGCCAACTGATTGGAAGGGGGGAAACGGAGAGCTGATGTCAAGGGCTCAAGTAGAGAGAGAATGTTTGGGGGATGGTGGTGTCAACAGGTGTGCTTGGCACAATGGATGTGTGTCTGGATTGTGGTGAGGGCTGTGTGAGCCCCCAAAGAAATGGTTTTTTAAAATAAAGTAGCCTTGTCCAGCAAATTTGTCCAGCGAAAAGCACATTGTTTGATCTCCTAATCACTGCTTCCATGAGTATTGATGGTGGGTGCTAGCAAGATAAAATACTTGGCAACTTCAAATTTTCTCTGTTCATCATGATGTCTCTTGGTCCAACTTGGGGTCTTTTTTTTTTTTTTTTAACATTTAGTTGTAATCTAGACTGAAAGTGAAGGTCTTTCATGTTCATCAGCAAGTGCCTCAAGTCCTCATTTCAGAAACCAGGCTGTGTCATCTGCCTGCTAAAGGTTGCTTGCTTTTTGTTTTAAAGTAATAAATGGAGGTGTTAATGAGCCTTCCTCCAATCCAAATGCATAGTTCATTCAACTTCTTGGGTTACTTCTTCAGCATTAAATAAGGATGGTGGGATGTTAGTAACATACATCTTTTTTTTTTTTTTAAACCATGCAGTGTTTCCTTGCTCTGTGTATATGTGCAGATTCCATACGAAAAAAAAAAGTGAGATGTTCCTGAATTCTCATACTCTGTCATGTCAACCATAGCTTGTTATGATCCACACAATTAAATGTCTCTGCCTAGTCAAGAAAACATTCTTTTTCTGGTATCATGTGCTTTCAGCCAAGAACCATCTGATGTCAGCAATCCCCTCTGAGTCTGGCTTGAGTTTCTGGCAGCTCTTTGTCAATGTACTGCTGCAACTATCACTGAATTATTTCCAACAGTATTTTACTTGCTTGTGATATTAATGGTGTGGTTCAATAATCTCCTCCTTTTGGGGGATCACCTGTATTCATAGGTGACTCTACTTATCGCCCACTTTTTCCTCATTCAAGTAAATATTCCTCATTCGAGTAAGTGCACATTCAAGGGAATGTGACCCCATTTCTAGCCTAGAGATGTCTTGAGTAGTCTTGAGAAGTCGTAATAGATCTATGTCCTTTGCCAGCATGGACTTAGGTGGAGTTATTGAACTCCGTTCTGGCCTGTGAGACCTCAAAGAAGCATTTTCTCATCATTCAAAGCAACTTACGGAAGGAAGAGTCCCTTTCTTTTGTGGTTATGTCTGCTATGCGATGTTGGGAGATAGGATGATGACTCTGTGATGGGGAAGGAATTTAGCCTGAAGACCAAGGCGTTTCTTCTTTGTCAGGAATGGTACAGAGACAGAACAAACTGGGCCCTGTCTGTGTCATCGTCAAGGCACTGAATTTAGCAAACATGAAGATTTCCTACGTGAGGACTTTGTGATTCTCGAGATGATAAGGGTTTCTTGTTGTTTCCACCAATTTGTGTCCCGCCTTTCTGTACACAATGTTACTGAGAACAGAGACATTCAGAAAACAGGCAAAGGAGGTGATTTTCCATTCAGTGTACAGTGTGATCTCAAAAAAAGGTCTTAAGCAGGAATGTGATTTCAAAACTGTGCTAGTCCAGGTAGAGTAGAGAAACAAATTCATAAACGCAAATATGTATATAAGGGAGGGGTTTATATACAAGAGGAATGGACCATTGAGAAAGCATCCCAACCCAGTCCAGTCCAAGTCCATAAGTCCAATATTAGCCCAAATGTCTGATAATAATCTATTAGTCCTCTTCAGACTCACGAAGCACATGCAATGACACCAGGACAGTCATAGGTCAGTGGGTGCAGAGTCTTGTGTATCCAGTGGCATTAGAAACATCTCAGTGTTGGAGGGGTCTCCCCATGGTCTCCCAAGCATCTCAGCACTGGCAGGAGCCTCCACATGGCTTCTCTGGTTTCAGAAATCTGATTCCATTAGGGTAAGGCCATATGGCTTCTCCTTGGCTTCTCCAGAACTCAGGGTATATCAGCATGCTGCCATCTTGTCTTGTCAGTAGAGCATTTCCCAGGGACTGAGTGGATGGTTTCTAATCTCCATGGGGGACTTATTGTGCAATTTCCCAGAATTCTCAGAGAAAGCCAATGCCCACACAGAGGTCTCATTGGCTAACTCTAGATTGACAGGCTAGACTCTAGCTCTACACTCTTAATCAAATTGGCACCAGAGTACATGACTGCCACAAACACCTTTTACAGTTTGAGGTAGGCATTCTGCCAAATACATTTGCTAGGGGTTTTGTGCTTCCTGGTGCTCCATCTTTTCTATTGCCCCCTCTCCCCCCAAATGCCATGTATTATGTGACACCTGCCATTTAGTTTGAAATAAATGTGAAAAAATGGAATTTAAAGCAACAGAGAAAGAAAACCCATTCCTGCTAATGATGTGTAGAGGCCAGATTTGAAAAATACACCTGAAGGGAAAATGTTCAGTTAGGTAAAAATAAGAAAGAGACGGTGATGGCTCACAGAGAGGAAGGAACCATTGAGTCCAGAAGCAACATTATCTGGGCTTGGTGATACGAGTGGGGAACTAGGGAAATGTTGGGAATGATCCCAAGGCCTGGGGCTTGCATTTCTAGGTGTTCCGTTTACCAAACAGCCTGAGGAATGTTTCGTTGATCTGTAAAGAAAATCAAGCTGGCTGAAGGAAGTAGATGGGAGCAACTCTCAGAAGCCAAGACCAAGAAGTTCAGCTTCGACAAAGCCAGGAAAGATCAAGACTCTGGAGAACTGGACTTTGTCTGTTCTGGGAGGACAATAAGGCCTCTCAGCACTGCTCATTTCTGTTCATTGGCCCCATTCTTCACTTTCTCCAGAAAACCGCTGGATGTGGTGCTCTCCTGCTTAACCCAGCCCTGGCTTTTGTAGCCATTCAACTCACATGGGTTCATGGAAAATTAGCTTCCTCCCAATGAGGATCAACGAGGATCTCATTGGGTGATGCACTTTGGTTTCCCAGAAAATCCTAACAAAAGGCCTCAACATATTTTTGTTATTGTTACCAAATTTAATTACATCCACTTGCTTTTAGTATCTGCCTCCAAAAGTAACTTTGACCTTGTTGGTTGTGATAGGTCGGTTTATTGTTTCAACCTGGCCCATGAACACATGTGGGATTAGTAAGGTTGCAGTTTAATGGAAGAACAGAGATAAATGGCTAAGTGAACCTGGCCTTTCTGTCTCCTGCTCTGTGATGACTGGACCAGTGTGTGGCTGCCTTAGGTAGTTTTCTGCCTCGACTTTCAAACTACACTACCTGTGAGACACCCAACCTATGGACCGTGTTGCGATAGTTAGAGGTTCCTTTGAAACCTGCTTTAGCACACTGCTGGCGTGTACATCTATTAAGTCATCTGGCTGATTGTTGGTGACCCGCCCTGCTGTTTGCTGCCTGTGGCCAGACTGCCTTTATTTTCCCACAGACGACTCAGCTGTCAGCTCCCTGGACTTGCACCCAGCAGCCTTTGTGAGTTGAAGGACTGCCGGTATATTAACAGTCTCATGGAAGTGAGGTGCATGGAGCCCCTCATGATACAATCAGTGCTACCGTGCTGGAATCAGGGCCTAGAGATATTGGTAAACTCTTTGGCAGACCCACTGTTCACTGACAGACTGTACTCCCTGGGGGCATCTGACATCTACAATGGGAAGGCTTAGGTTCAGGGTACAAGAATCCTAAGCTCTTGACCCTGTGCTGGCTCAGGATATTGATCTTGACTGGCAACCAGAGGTCGAAGAGAACGATAAGGGAATAGTCACTCACACAGGACAGGTTGAAACCCCTCTCTCGCTCTCATTTCCATTGCGAATTCTGTTGGGTTTACATTTCAGATGATCATCCCCACACCCCAATTTTAGTTCGATATGATAAGCTAAGGGTAAATAAAAGGATGACGCTCTTTTTGATTGCAGAGGAAGTGAATGATTGAAGGTGGCTCTTCTAGTCAAAGTCTGTAACTTCCACCAGACATCCTTTCCCTGCCTGGGTCTGGTAGGATGGTGAGGAAGATACCGATGGGCTTTGCCTGTGAGTAACTGAGAGCAGGACTCGCTGGCTTGGGCCTCTGCTGTTTATAGAGGAGCCCTTGAGAAGCAGCAGGAGGGAGCTCAGTATTCCAGCAAGAGTCAGGAGGGGACCGTGTCCTCTGCACCTGATATCCCTGGACAGGGAAACTCCACGATCCCAAAGACAGCTCTATCATCAGAGGAGCTGCTGCAGGACCAGGAACTAGAGCACGGAGCCGTGCAGTGGACTTCCCCACCAGGGGCATAAGCTGAACTGGGTGTGCTTTTGTGCAAGAGGCTGACCGATGGAATGGGGGTGCTCTGGGACCTTCACTGGGGAAGCGGGGTGTGCTGGGCCCCTGAAGCGGTGCAGAGTGTGTGCCTTTGGGCTGAGGCTGACTGGAGGGGGATGTCTCTGGGCACTTGATTTAGGAAGCTGGATGTGCTGAGGCCCTGCAGCTAGAGCCGAATGCCTTTGGGTTGAGGTTTACAGTGGATCGATGTGCCCCTTTGGGTATTTATGAGCAGCCCTGGAAGAAGTAACAGCTCCAGGGAAACAACTCAACCCTGAGCATTCCTTACCGGCAAGACAACTTGTTAACTTCCTTAATTAAACCTTCTCAGGTTGAGATATTGCCGGTGAGTTCTGTGTCACCATGGCAACGGATATTAGAACCCAGGGAGGTAAAATAAGAACCACAAAAGCAAACCCCCTGCCATCAAAGGGATGCCGACTCATGACAACTATCTACACAATGGTGGTGTTGGCCCTGTATTTCCAAGACGGTAATTCTACAGGAGTAGAAAGCCTCATCTTTTCTAGTATTTTAAAAAGAATGAATGCAACCAAGATGCTTCTCTGCACGGGATGGGTTATATCTACAGACTACAGCCACACAATGTTACACAATGCATGTGTGCTAGAAACAAACAAACAAAAAGTCACTCCTCTAAAGCGTTGGCCACCTGCTGGAACATGGTGTGGAGGAAGAGACTCGTATCAGAAAGAGCAGGCACTTCCCTGGGTTGGGTTGATATAAAAGGGGTAGCTGTCCTAGTTCCCTAAAAAGCAGAGGAAGCAATTGTGGTAACACACATCCCACAAGTGGGTAGCTTCAAAGAACAGAGATTTCCATCTTCACTCTTCTGAAGGCTGAATGTCTAACATCAGTGTCTGGGACATGTTCGTCCCTTTCTTATAGGTTGTCCTATAAGATGTTTCTTGGTTTCTTGGATTAGAGAAGATCCTCGTGGGACATCTAGGTTTTCTTTGTATGTGTCACTGAGCCTATGGTACTCTTTCTCCCCCTGCCACCTCCCTAGTCCCAACAGTTTTATTGGGATATAAGGCACATATCATAACATTCAATAGTTCAATTGTATCATCACCACAATCACTTTTAGTACATTTTTTTCCTTCTTGTACTCATGGTTATTAGCTCCCCATTTCCCTCCCATACCCACCAAGAACCATTCATCCAATTCCTGTCTCTGTAGACTTACTGATCCTGGACATCAGATACAGGAAAACATGGAAACAAACAGACAAACACAACAAACATGCATAACTAACGATGTCAAACCAATAAAAACCCCAATTGAAAAGGAAGCAGAAAATATTAAAAACTAGCACAAATGTAAGTGGTTCTTCTGGGAGAGTAGATGAGAGGGTGCTAAATCTTAATTTCACTGCATCTGCAAGAATCCACTTTCCAATCCATCCTGCCAGTGAATGCCAGGATGCTATCCATATCCCTGGCCAGAGTGGATGGGATCAGGGACCTTCATCCACATGTATTTCCTCTTCACTCTTTTTGTTGTTGTTGTTTTAACTGCAATGACTTTAAAATGGGCCAAACAGGAGCTCAAGTGATCAGATATTACATTTTGACCTAACGACTTCATGCCTTCATTTACTTTATAATGCTCTCTATCTGGTTATAGGAGTATGCCCAACTCTCCACTGTGATCCGAGGGGACCCATAGGAGACGTGAGTGGACCTTACAAATAGATTTGGGGCTTAAGCTGCTCTTTACAGAACTCTAAAATGACTTGGTATAGATAGGATCCCTCCTGTATTGATAGGATCTCTACTGGCTGATTACGTTATGGGAGTTGATTGCCTCCCATCGGGTGATTTTCTGGGCTCAGCTATCCAGAATCAGATAGCAGATAGAGTGCAGAGCCTGTTAAGGATTGAACTATGCATTCCCCCCCCGCCCCTGCCACCCCCAAATAGGTTTTGAAATCCCCGATCCTCATTTCTGTAAATCTGACCTTGTTTGGAAAGAGGTCATTTTTCTTCCTTTAGAGATTCTAAGATTCTTCCACAATAGAGCGGGTTGGAAACAACATTAATTACAAGTCATCAGGAGAGAAAAACAGACCTGGAGAAAAACTCCAGAGGAAGACAGACGATGGAGAAAGGTGCTTTGCAAGGTCACGAGGGTCAAGGAAGGACAGTAGGCCCCCTTGTGCTAGAAGAGAGGCCCATAGAAGCAATCACTATGATGTGTTCAGATACTTCGGATGACTTGCTCTCTCAGCCTTGGGCACTAAGGGAAAACTCACTTCTGTTCCTGAAAACCATTTCCCTGTTATGTTTCTGGGACAACAGCCCCTGGTAACAAAGACAGAGCCTAACGCCATCTTTCTGCCTGCTCCTTCTCTGGCTCTCTGGCAGACATTCGCTGTTGCCACACATGAAGCACCCAAGGCTCATGGCTTCCTCTGTTTCATTCTCTCCCCTTTCAAAATCTGGTAGGGCAGGTGCTGCAAAGACAGACAGACCTGATTGAGAGAGTTGGCTAACTGTGGCCTGGGGGCCAGTGACTTAGTCTGTGGGATCCATGGTTTTCCTCCTCTGTAAATCTGGACTACAGTTCCTCCCTGGCACGTTGCTAAGAGGACTGGAGATGACACATAAAAGGCCCCAGTACGAAACCTGGTGGGCTCAAGCTGTACTTTGTATCATCAGACAGGTGTCTACTCAAGTGTGTGTGTGTGTGTGTGTGTTTGTGTGTGTGTGTGTGTGTGTATTTTTCCCGGTATCTTCTTTTTGCAAAAAGTACATCCAAAGAAAGGATCCGGCTAAAGATTTTGTTCTAATTCAATTAGAATAAGACCGGGTTTTACATTGTCGGGGTGATTGGTGAGAGATCACTAGAACTCCTTGGTAGGAAGCACTACACCCCTAAACTGGAAGCATTTGTAGGAAATTTTGCCAGGGAAGGAACATTTTTTAAAATTCAATTTATTGGAGACTCACACAACTCTTATCACGATCAATACATCCATCCATTGTCTGCAGACCACATTTGTGCATTTGTTGCCGTCATCATTCTCAAAACATCCTTCTTCTACTTAGGCCCTTGGTATCACCGCCTCATATTTCCCCTCCCTCCCCAATCCCCCTCCTTCATGAACCCTTAATAATTTTTGAATTATCCTTATTTTGTCATATCACACTCTGTCCTATTCTTCCCTTCATCCACTTCCCTGTTGTCCGTACCCCAGCAGGGAAGGAAATTTTGCCAGACTATTTTGTTTCTTTCTTTTCTCTGCAGGATTCACATTCTGGAATATCAATCGATATGCAGGAGGTTTAATTCTCTCTCTAATCTTTTCCTTCAGCTGATGATGATGTTATGACCTCCCTTAATTCTATCAGAGGAATTGCCCTCCTCTATCTGGGTCCTGACCTCCACCTCTGAGTCTCCAATGAGGTGCTGGGAGTTTACACGTGGAAACACTACCACGCTAAGTATATCACATGGCCAACACTGGGGGTTGAAAGACTCCATCATCTTCCACCTAGCCCTTTCTTCCCCTGGGTTTCCTCATTCCTTTCTTCAGTATTCTTCTGTGGATGCAAGTGAGAAGTTGGGAACTTAGGTGTCTCAAGGATTCAGGGTGTTCCTGTCTTTCTGTTGACCCATTTTCAGACCAGCTGGTCTTCTGGCTGCAGCACTCACCCATCACCATCAGACATGCCAACGTGCACAAGAAATCTAGGAGGGATGAAGAAATCTATCCCAGAAGTCCCTCCGCAGATTTCTCACATCTTCTTGCCTTCAACTGGGCCAGACACTCAATCCACCTCCCCCAGCCCCAACAGTGTTATTGGCATCTAATTCACCTATCCTGCAATGCAATAGCGCAATCATCCAGTCATCACCATGATCTGTTTTAGGACACTGTCTTCATGCTAGAACTCATTGTTAACAGCTTCTCATTTCCCGCCAAT
This sequence comes from Nesogale talazaci, assembly GCA_004026705.1. Classification (NCBI taxonomy): domain Eukaryota; kingdom Metazoa; phylum Chordata; class Mammalia; order Afrosoricida; family Tenrecidae; genus Nesogale; species Nesogale talazaci. The sequence continues at coordinate 13,462 of PVJH01018314.1, read as the reverse complement.
CTCCCCTGCCATGCCCCCAAGGAATCATTAATCCAATTACTGCCTCTGTAAATTTGCCAATGCTGGATTTCAGATATAGGAAAACATTTAAACAGTAGTAGCAGTAATAATAATCAAAGTAGAACAGATAAAAACCCTAACAGATGAGGAAGCAGAAGATATTAAAACCTTGAACACTTTTAAATGGCTTGTCAGGAAGATCCAATGAGGGGGTACGACAGTTTTACCTTACTTACCTCATTTAGATGACCAAGATGGCTTTATTCAGGATTTACTCCTGAGCCAGGGATAAGGTCATTTTTTCCTTATAAGGAAGAAGGAAGTGAAAAGAAGGAAGGTGTTTCACTCTGGTACTTAGTCCAAGTCCTTGTGACCTCCTTTTAGGAAAAATACAAGAACCGTTTCCTAACTGGTTTTCCAGCATTCTTTCCCTCACAGCCCACCTGACACCGTGTTACCAGATTTATCTTCCAGAAGCACTGCTTTTTCATAGAGACCTTTTATTTCAAGATATTTTTAGTTCTCTTGGACCTTCTGAAAAACATTCAGATGCTCCATCCATTTTCCAAACTTAGACTTGGGAGAGCTATGGAGCGTGGACTATTAAAAACTGGCACCAACGATATCCGCTTCTAGATGGACTGGAACACACACCTATGCAGTCTCTCTGACATATTTATTTTGCCTAACCTAAGGCACTGTCTCCAGAAATCTGCATATAAGAGAAATCTTCAGATTAAGGGAAGAATGTTCCAAGGGGGAGGTATAAGCCCAGATTGTCAAGGGAGAGCTTGTTTCCAGATGATCGGTGTGCATACCCTCCCTGAGAACTGGCCTGAGGTATCACATAAAATCCTGTGTTTCTATCTTCCAGTACAAAACAGTCCTCCAGAAACTGGTCCATCCTGAGAATATGTCCAAAGCAGAAGAGAAGAAAATTTCCCCATTTTGCTCACTTCCAAGAAACATCTGGCTGTATTTCCTTCCCAGAGAGGATTGTTTTTCTTTTCGTTTTTCTTTTTTTGGTTTGTTTGTTTTGGGGGGCATCACTGCCTTTGGTGGCCGTGGGAGCTACCCAGTGCTGCTCCTGAGAGCCGCTGCTGGATTTGAACCGCCAAGCCTGCGGGCCACAGTCCCACACTCAAACACTTATGCCACCGGGGCTCAGCCCCAAGAAAGGACTGTTTTTCTCATGCAGTCAATATTCTTCACCATCTCCATAGGTTTCAGAGACACCCGTTTTTCTTTGGTCTTCCTTCAATCCATGGTCCAGACTTTGCATGCATAGGAAGCATCCTTAAAGTGACATTTTTTGGGAGGGGAGGGGTTGTTTTTAACATGTTAGAGAAATCTTTCTCAGTAGTTTTTCCTGAGTTTCATATGTCCTTTGACTTCTCAACTGCTTCCATGGATAATGATCGTGAGTTCAAGTCAAATGAAACCCTTGAGAGCTTGTATCTCTCTCCTCTATCAACCGTGACATTGTTATCTTTGAGTTCCATGGTGACAAGCTTGGTCCTCTTTGCACTGAGGGGTGGTGCCTGTTGAGAACGTCAGCCTTCGAAGGTTACCAGTGAGTGTCTCATTCACACAATGGCCGCACATGGCTCTTCTAGCCAAAGTCTCTAGCTCCCATCAGACAACCTTTCTCTCTCTGGTAAGACGGTGAGGAAGATACAGCTAGGATTCACCTGTGACTAATTGTGACTAGCATTCCCCGGTGCGCCACCCTGCCGGGTATAAAAGGACCCTGCTGAATCGCATTATTCGCAAGAGCCAGGAGTAGAACCCTGGAGTTCAAAGTGCAGGGAACATCCTGGATCTAGAAGACAACTAGACCCTCACAAGAACGGCAGCAGCCAGAACATGGAACAGAGCACTTCCCAACCAGGGAGCAGGTAACGCTGAGTGTGCTTGTGCTGGAGGCTGGCTTGGGCAGTGGGTCTCCTGGGAGCTGGCTGGAGGGGGGGTGCCTCTGGGCATCTGATCCAGAGGACTGGGTTTGGTGACTCAAGGGGCTTTGACTGTATGTCTTTAGGTTGAGGCTTCCAGCAAAGTGGCATGTATGCCTCTCTGAGTGCTTATTAGCAGCCAAGGAAGAATTTTGTACGGTGTCTTTCTATTTTAAAGATCATTTTCTTGAGGGCTTATATAGCTCTTATGGTCATCCATCCATCCATCCATCCATCCATCCATCCATCCATCCTGTCAAGCACACTGGTGCATGTGTGTCACGTGTCTTGATAAACTGCTCAACCTTGGGCGTGACTTCCTGGCTTTACAACTTGCTAACTTCCTTTATACCTCCTGTCATCACATATTTGGCCCGAGAGTTCTGTGCGAACATCGCAGCAGATGTGAGAAATGGGAGAGTTACCAATAGAACACCAAGAAAGCATAACCCCCTCCCTGCTGGCAGAAAGAAAGCCTGCATCATATGTCCAGCCAGGGTCCTTTTAGAGCCTCTCTCCGACCCTGGTGCCGGGTTCTACAGACAACCCGACTTCTCAGATGATTGTCTAGCCCACAGACGTCATCAGTATGGGGGAAGGGCACCCCTTTCCTCGTTTTAAATGCTGCAGTTTCTCCTAGGGCTGAAACCTGCTCACCGTGGGTGAGCCTGCCTTTATTTGAGACTCAAGTGGCCTGGCTTTCAGCGTCTGAGCAGGACATGAAGCAATGGAGGCTCTGATGCGGCCTCCAGGGACTCTTGGTCTCTCACGCTGAAGAACGGACTGAAGGCCACAAAGGGCAAACAGGAGCAAAGCAGAGCGTATTTGAAGAGGAAAAAAACAAGCACCTGGTGCCGCAGGTGGACGCCTCCCCTGCATGGCCACCGAATGGACAGTGGAGGTTTCCCCTGGGTGTGGGGGCCTCTGTCTGTCTCTGTCTCCTGGGGATGAGAGGGCCAATCCTGGGCCCCGTCCTATTTCTCGGGTCCAATCACGTCCCTGGCCACACTCTCCCTACGGGCAGGTCATTCACAGGTGCGGACAGGGAGGTCAACAGGCCAGGGGTCAGCCCAAAGAGCCTTGGCTTTGCTGACTCTAGAATTAAAACCTGTTCGGGGGGCTCTCTCGGCTCCTGATCTAAGATTGAAATTGTCCGTGGCTGTTGAAATCACCCCTCCGGGGGTCACAGGTGTAAGATTGAGACGGCCCGGGCTGTTACAACCACCCCTGCAGACATTCTGCCTCTCCCAGCCCTTCCCTTGGGAAGACTTTCCCCTCGCCCTGGCTGCAGGCTTTACCTGCCTCTTTTGGGAACATACTGCCAGAGGACAGACTGACTTGAGCAGCATGTTAAATGGATGGAAAAAGTGAACTGCTTTCAAAGCAAAAACACCGATGGGTTGTTTTTTAGCTTTCTCTCTGTGATTCTTACTTTTCATCGTCCTTCCTGGAGGGATGCCCATTTCCTAAGGAGATCAACAGGGCCCCTGACCAGAATCTCTCTCAGTCCTTGCTTCACCATGAACTTATTTCAGGCCCATTTAACGGTCTCCTTGTACATGTTGTGATGAGAACAAGCAACTTAAAGTGACATCGTGTTATAGGGGTCTGTGAAGTACATCGGCCTTCTCCCTCCCAAGGGCCCCCTTCCAGTTAGCTAGCTCATCAAGTGTGTTCTGAAACTTCTCAGTCACGCCACGCGCTGCTCCTATTCCGCACTTATTTCCGGTGCACTGGACAAAAGATGTCAAACAAAAGATGTCCAGCAGACTAGCCCAAGCAGAGCTCAGGGACAAGCGATCGGGGCGGCGTTCCACGTATGAGAACAGAGTCACCAGAACCCTTGGGAATGGAGCCCAGGGGAATGTCTGAGGGAGGGCCCCACAACAAGCCCCTAGAAGGCGCTGGAGGGACATCGCCGCTGCCTCATCAAAGAATCAACCGGGATGGTGCGGACAGAGCAACGCTTTCGGGGCCTGTGTTTGCAGGTGGTACAGCATGAGCAGAAATGGCTGTCCACAGGGAGTGTGGTGGTGGAGTTAGGTGCTGGAGAAGCCGTTCCGTCCCATAGCGACTCCATAGTTCCAACCCATAGTGACCCCATGTCCAGCGCAACAGAGCCAACCAGCAACACTCGGTTCCACAGCAGCAGCTACACCATTGTTGCTTTGTGGGAGCCTGCCTGGTGTTGCAGCTGCCGGGTCGATCGGTCTCCTCAAGAGACCTCTTTCTTCACTGTCTCTCCATTTGACCAACCAAGAGGTCCTCTTCCATGGAGGGAGGGGTCTGTCCTGGTATGGTGTCCAAGTTCATGTTTGACTAGTTTCCCTATCCCTGCCCAGAAGGAGTCTCCTGGCCATAATTTTTCCAAGAAATGTAGATCTATTCTTTTTCGGCAGGCCGTGGTACTTTCAATATTCTTCACCAACATCAGAGTTCAAACCATTGGTTTTTTTCCTTCGGTCTTCCTGACACTGTCTAACTTTTACACATATAGCAGTTGACTGAAAACACCGTCATTGAGGTTGGGCATAACTTAGTCTGCGAAGTAACCTTCGTGCCTTTCAACACTCTTTAGATGAAGCAGCTATGATGGACCTAGGAAAGTTGGAAGTCATCAGAAATGGAATGGAATGCCTAAATCCTAGACATTCATGAACTCAAATGAACGGGGATAAACCATTTTGACTACAACAGTCATGGTTGACCATCCTGGGAACGACAAGTTAATTGTCAAAAAGAACATTTCTAGATTCGAGTTGTGATATCACACTGTCTGTGATAGCTGTGCACGTATGGGGGACGCCCCATGAAACAATTACTGTTCAAATATACTCACCAACCACTCAAGCCAAGGATCAAGAGATGGAGGAATTCTGCCACCATCTGCCATTCGAAATTGCTCAAACATGCAACTCGAGATGTTCACAGTTGCTGGGGATGGTATGGCCAACGCTGAAAACAAGAAGGGCTGATCTTTGCAAAGTGGCCTGGAAACAGAGAGCAAGACGGCCTGATCGAATTTTGCAAGACCCCAGACTCCTTCATTATAAGTATTGATCTTCAGCTTCGTAAACAGAGACGGGTGGTGGGCTCGTAAACATGGTGAATGTTCCTAAGACCTGCAGAACTTTCTGTCAGAAGTGTGACAAGCAGTGACCCCACAAAGTGACACAGGACGTGGAGGGCAGAGATTCTCTGTGAGCCCAAGTGAGCGACCATGACATAGCAAACAGAGGGGTCAGGGTGGACAGATGAAGCCAATGTTCTGGAAGAAGATGAAAGTGACGAAGAAGGTTGTGTCGGGGCTTGAATTTGTTGAGCCCAACCGCTGAATTAAGAGGATGTTCCCTATTAAACTATGCAAGCACTGTGAATCGGAAGGAGATAAGAAGAGGAGGGGTCAACGATCCAGTTCTAAGATTCATCGTGTTTTGTGGGCGAAACCCTAACAATCTGATGTTGTATTTGCTTTACTTAGTTGCCTTTAGTCACTTGGGAGATAAGCATCTGTGGGAGAGGAATAAATGTATTTACACTTTGGAGAAAAAGTGACTGTATACACACAGGCCTGACCCTATAAAACACTAAAGCCCCAAACCAAACTCATTGCCAACGAGTAGAGACTGGCTCACTGTGACCCTATTGGATGGAGGAACCACCCTGTGAGGGCTGTTAGTCTTTCCAGGAGTTGAAAACCCTGTCTGTCTGCCTTGGAGTGGCTGGAGGTTTCGAATGACCAGCCTTGAGGTGAGCAGCCTGATGTATGAGTACCCTGCCTCTTGGGCTCCTTAGATAGAATCCCACCGGAGTTAAATCGACAACATCTGTGAAAAGAATCTAGGAAGAAGTTCAGTAGTATCAGCCGAAACAAAGCCAGGGGCTGAATGCAGAGCAAACCGTCCGTGGTTCCAGGACAAGTTCAGGCTGAAGCTAAAGAAAATGTGAACAGGCGCACACCCAAATACAACCTTGAGTACATCCCACCTGAATTTGGAGACCGCCTCAGGGACAGACCTGACACCGGAACATGGTTAACGAACAGATGATATCCAGAATAGAGTCACGAAGAAAACCATAGGTCAATAAAGACCAGAAAGAAAGAAAGAAAGAAAAGTTCAAAACAGATATCAGAAGAGGCTCTGAAACTTGCTGTTGATCATAGAGCAGCTAAAAGAAGTGGAATGAAGTAAAAAAGCTGAAAAGCCACTAAACCAAGCCAGTGTAGGGATGGGCGGGAGTGGGTAGTACTTTACTGTGTTGTGGCTAGAGCGAATGTGTCTATTCAATGGCATTTAGTGGCAAGAAAACTTCAGGGGTGAGGTGGGGCATGTCATTTAAAATGTGTAAAGATAAAATATTTTTAGTAGGGGCCTGAGCCTCGGTGGCGTCGTGGTTGTGCGCGGGACTGCGGCCCACTGGGATGGAGGTTCAATTCCAGCAGTGGGGCTGGGCCTCCTACTCCCACCACCGGAGAGCAGTGATGCCCCCCCCAAAAAAAATATTTTTATTAGGGGGAAATTATTGGCAGTGTGTTTTGAGGTTATTTTTGTTTTCCCAATTCTTCCTGTGTATCAGAGAATACACGTTGCCTCTCAAGAGAATGTCATCATTTGATACATCTTGATAGAAAACCTTAGTCCGTGTTGCAGACATCGAGGAGGTGAATTGCTTGTACACCTGGGTACTGATTCAGTCTGCAAGCCTAGCTGTTCCCACTCAACAACTTCCCGTGAAATTTAAGGGCTTTCCTGTTCCGGTGGCTAGAGGTTGGATTTCTAAAGCCAATTTTTTTTTTTTTATGAGCAATCGCAAAGTTGATAACAAACTACAGACAAATTTGAAACCATAATTCAGCTAAAATGACTTAAAAAAACCTCTGCCCTTCCGATCCTCTTGAGATAATGCTTGATGATAACATTAATAAAAATAAAAAGGGATGAACCTGATACTCTCAATTGGGATGGATGAACTAATTGGAAAGAAAATTGGCCCATTGATCTTACTAAGAATTTAACCTCCAAGAAAATGTTTCTTTTTACATTTAAAGGAATGCCCCTGAATAAAGAGGATGGCAGAACTTTTCTTTCTTTCTTTCTCTTTTGGCCTCTTTCGATTTTTATATTTGTTCTGATATTTCTCTGTTTTAAAAATCCTTTTATTGGGGGTTCATATAACTCTTATCACAATCCATCCATCTATTGTGTCAAACACATTTGTTGCCATCATCATTCTCAAAACATTTGTTTTCTATTTGAGCCCTTGGTATCAGCGCCTCATTTTCCCTCTCCCTCCTCCTTCACAAACCCTTGATAATTGATAAATTATTATTACTTTGTCATGTCTTACACTGTCTGGCTTCTCCCTTCACCCACTTTTCTGTTGCCCATCAGGGAGGAGGCTATCTGAAAATCCTTGTCATCGGTTCCCCCTTTCTTTTCCACCTTCCCTCCACCCTTGCGGAATCACCACTCTGACCACTGGTCCTGAAGGGACCATCTGCCCTGGATTCCCTGTGTTTCCTCTCTGTACCAGTGCACTATGCTTTGGAGATCTTAGCAAGAGGGTGCAGTCCCTAGGAAGAGGTGTCGTGTTTGGTTAAACAGAGGCCAGCAGCCGAGAGGGAGATGCCCGGTGGGAAGGATTGACGCGGTGGCTGAAGTATAGGAACGGTGGTGAGGACAAGGTGTCATTAGACCTGAGGTTGTAATAAGCCACCATTGACTTGACCTCACCGATCACCACCAATAGCGATCAAGTCTCTACTGCGTAGTCTTCTTCTATTGCAACTCTTATAAAAGGAAAACCTGCATCCAGGCCACACACAAACAACAGGCTGTGGCTAGACCATTTCTCCAGAGCTGCAGTTCTCAACCTGTGGGTCATGCCCCTCTGGGGGTCAAAGAAGCCATTCACAGGGGTTGCCCAATTCCTAACAGTAGCAGAATGACAGTGATGAAGTAGCAACGGAAATGTTATGGTTGGTGGGGGTCACCGCCACGTGAGTAACTATATGGAAGGGTCTTGGCATGAGGAAGGTTGAGAACCACTGCTTTAGAAGTTGGACAGCCACTCAAATGGAAAGAAGTTGTGCGGAGCAGAGCATTTTGCTGACCCTAGCTTCCTTCCTGGGAGAAAGAAACGAATTGTGTGTGCCATTCCGTGCTTAGGCTAAACGGCACCTGAGCCTAACCGATATGCCTAGTACATGAGAAGTTTTTGTCTTTTGATTTAATTTACACAAAAGGTTTTTATTGCACCGAAATATAATAGCATGTATAACAGCACCTCCAAGCATCGTCCTACATGGATGACAATGGGTGTGGCAGACCTGGAATTGAAAACATCAATGAAAAGGAGTGGAATGAATGATATAAAAAGCCTGACTGTTAAAGAAGAGCTTGCGTATGCATTTTCCAGATGGATCGTGAGGGCCATCAAATGTTTTGTATGTTAGATTCAGTCGGATATTTCCTAGAGAGTATTGCAGCCATTTACGTTAAAAGGGCTTTATGTTTCATATCCTATGTTTCATATCCATGTGATGAAATCTTTTAGGTGCAAAATAAGAACTTTGTGAAAGCAGACGCGTTTCTAAAGAATCCTTTTCCAGTATTTTAGTATATGTGCTGCAGAAGGAACCACTCCAGGGGATTGTAACATACAGTTTCCTCTACATCCGAGCAGGTGTCATGCATGCTACTCCAGCAAAGATCTTTGAAGACACTTCAAAGACCTTCTCAAAAACAGAGAACCAAACGTCTTTTGAGAACTTCATAACCTCACGGGGCTCGAAGAATATCCAGGGACTTTTGGAGTCCATCTGGACCCAATCAGAACTCCTGTGTCCAAGTCACCTCAGAGAAAGTCCCCACACAGCAATGAAGGCCTGCATGTCGCGACTCCAGCCAGCAGTGGTGCTCAGTTGGGTGTAGACTCATTTCTGATGACCTTAAATCCCCCAAGAAATCACAAACTTGCGAGCTGCTTTCTTTCTAACTTTGGAACGTTTTCCTTCCTTGTTTACTCTGAGAAGGCATGAGTTAAACATGTGCTAAGTACTTTGCACTCTCTGGCCGAAAGCACAAAGAAGCATTTATTATTGTTGGACAGACCCGAAGGATTATACAAGTGCAAAGTATCCTTCGCTTCCCAGGACATAGAACGTTATCATGGTTAAGCCCCAGGAAACTCATGATCTACTCCGGTATGACCTCATTTACAGAGCCAGGCACACAATGAACTAGCAGAGGACTCTTGGGAGAGGGTTTGCTCTTTGCTCTTCTGCAGAGAGTTCCTCGCTGTCTAGAGGTGTGGAAACTTCTTGCCTGTGTTGGATTGGCAAGCTGTATGTACTCCATTCTTCTACAGCCGTCATCCTGCAGCTGGAGCAAAAACCCTGGGCAGTGAGTGAGTCCGCCCTTGCCCGTTCTCAGATGGGACATTTCACTTCTCTGACCTTCATTTTCTTCAACTCAAGGACAAGGGACTCGAATGGATTGTTTTCTGCCCTCCTTTCAAATGGAATTTCTTCTTAGCTTGTCTCTCTATGTCGTAAAACTACTCTGAAAATGTTGGCTTCTTACGGTACATGTCTTGGTAAGATGTAATAGATGGCAAAATAAACTAAGTTTTTGTTGACACACGTGAGATACTATTTCACATACTCTTAGAGAGGATGCTTAATTTAATCCTGGTTTTCATAGTCAGGGTGTGTTAGTGCCATTGTCTTTCTGGCGGTTGATCGCCATGGCGATCATGGTGGTGTTGAAGGTGGTGGTGACAGGAGAAATGCTTGAGGTGTTAGCAGTGGCATTTGAAGTGGTTGGTGGTGGAGGTGAAGATGGAGATGGAGGTGAGGATGGTGGTAGAGGTGTTGGCAGTGGAGGTAGAGGTGGAGGTGGTGGTGGTGGAAGTGAGAATGGAGGTGGAGGTGAGGGTGGAAATGGAGGTGCAGGTGAGGGTGGAGGTGGAGGGGGGAGGTTGAGGTGATAGAGGTGGAGGTGAGGGTGGAGATGGAGGTGAGGATATTGGAGGTGAAAATGGAGGTGGGGGTGTGGATGGAAATGGAGGTGGGGGAGGTGGAGGTGGTGGAGGTGGAGGTGGAGGTGGGGGAGGTGGAGGTGAGGGTGGAGGTAGAGGTGAAGATGTTGGAGGTGAAGATGTTGGAGGTGAAGATGGAGGTGGAGGTGAGGATGGAAATGGAGGTGGGGGAGGTGGAGGTGGAGGTGAGGATGGAGGTGGGGATGAGGGTGGTGGTGGAAGTTTGCTGTTGTTTCTTATCATTGCGTTGATGCCCACTCATGGTGACCCCGTGTGTAGAGGGTAGAACTGCTCCATAGAGTGTTTGTGGCTGACCCTTCAGCTAGCAAGTCACCCTGCCAGTCTTCCCAGGTGCCTCTGGGTAGGTTTAAACCACTAACTGTTCGGCTAGCAAGTGCACCTGTAATCAGAAAGACCTTCACAGCTACCTGGAATGAAGATGCATACACAGCGTATGAATGCTTTCATTGCAAAGTGGGTGCACCTTTGTGACTGTCCTTTTACTCACTGACATCAAGGTGATTCTGACTCACAGGGACCCTACAGGACAGCATAGAACTGGCCCTATGGCTTTCTGAGACTGTAATACTTTATAGGGATAATTAGCCTTATTTTTCTCCTATGGAGTGGCTTTGAGTAGCCACCAGGCCACCAAGACTCCAAGATTCTCACAAGTCTTCGTGTGGTAGCTGCATAATCTGGTGTCAACTTGAGGATTAAGAGTAAAGGGGTGGAGTCTAGCCTGTCAATCAGGTCATAGCCAACGAGGCCTCTGTGTGGACATGGCCTTCTCCTGAGGATTCTGAGAACTCCTGTGTTCCTCCTCCGAGGCAGAAGACACTCTCCCTCTCTCGGCTTACCCCCTGGGAGACATTGTAGCTGACAAGACACATGGAGCTACACTAGTGCCCTGAACTGAAGGAGCCACAATGGAAACCCCTGTCAGCACTGAGATGCTTCCACTGCCACTGGATCCACAAGACTTTCCACCCACTGGCCTGTGATTATCCTGCATTCTGCATTATTGGTCTGGGATGCTTTCTCAATATTCAATTGCTCTTTTTTTGGGGGGGGGGGTGCGCACATCACGGCCTTCTGGTGGGAGTGGGAGGCCCAGCCTTACTCCTGGAGAGCTCTTGTTGGATTTGAATTGCCAACCCAGTGGGCCGCAGTCCCGCACTCAACCACTATGCCACCGGGGCTCAGCTCTCAATTGCTCTTATATATAAAGCTCTTTCCTTTACACACATGAGTGTTCATGAATTTGTTTCTCTAGTCTACCTGGACTAACACACTTAGTGTATTGCCTTTAAAAAAAAATCAGGTCCCTGAAATATTTGATGGTTGGATAGCTGGCAGATAATGACAACATACATCTTTGTAATAAAAAAAATTACTCTTAAAATATTACTCTTGTAAGGAGTTCAGGTTTCATTTCACTGACATGTTTTCTAAGAAAGCTGTGAAAATATTATCATTGAAGTAATTTTAATTGATGTTGCATTTATGTAACACTGAGGGAAGGATGAAATCTGATACAGTGTATGTGTGGGCTTTCTGTCAGAAACAGTGGAGAAAAAAAACACAGAAGTAAATTCACTTAAAATGGGATCAAATGTTCATAACAAATATTTTATTGGGACTGTCCCTAAAACTAAAACTCAAAATAATAGATATTCTTGTATGTTGCACAATTCAAGTTACAATAGAAACGATAGGCTAGTTCTTGAAAAGTACCAAGACTGAATCAATCATTACCTTTTTTTTTTGAGGGGGGCGGGTGCAGATAATTAAAAAATAGCCACCATATAGACCATTCCTTCACTTACCTACAAAAATATTCTAGCACTTCAAATGATCCTTTCTCAGGACTTTCTTCTTTGGGTTTTGAAGTCCTTATCTTAGCAGATGATCATCATGATGGGTTGGTTCCCCCACACCTTTCTCCCTTAAAGCAGGAAGTTCTAGGGGTTTGAGGAAAAGTGATTATGATATTTCTCAGGGAGCTAGTGATTTACATGAAGAAATCCCAAAAGTTGCATTCAGTATGGTTTCCTGAGTATTCAGTGACTTTTCAATGGACATTTTCTGAACATTTTATTGTAGCATACTGTACAACTGCACACAGAGAGTATCCTATATATCCATTGTGCCTGTCAGGGATTCTGTCAAGAAGCAAAACAGTTGGCTTCAGACGGACACCCTCCCATCCCACCCTCCTTCCAAGGTTAATGGCTATCTCGATTTCAAAAGCAAGACTTTTTTAACCCTATTTTCCCTAAATATTTTTGCACAGTATTCTATACGAGACCCTAGTGCAGGAACTGACTTGATAATGGCCCTCTTAGCCACAGTCTTTGTAAATTACACTAGACAGGTGGGTGGAGCCAGAGAACAGACTGATTCCTCTTTTCCTCATGGGTCTGGGTCAGGGGAGGTTGGGACATGCTGGCAGGACTAGCTACCCAAGTTGGGACCGATTGTTAGAGGGTTCCTTGTGGGTGTGAAAATCTGGAACTCAACACAGGGACTGGGCAATCCTGGTGTCCTTCTGGACAGAAAATGAGCCATCTCCGAAGCAGAAAGGGGGCAGGCAGCAAGGTTCCCTGAGGGGGGAAATCTTGCTACCATCAAGAAAGAAGAAACAGGAGCAGAGTTTATCTTTTGGACCCTGAGATCCCTATACAGTGAACCTCCTTGTCCCAGGAGACAGGATTGTGTTGCCTTTTGGGTGTGGGCGGGTGATTTCTTTGCTCCGTATATTATTCTGTGGTGGGCTCCTTTTCTTTATGGATTTTCTTATTTCCTTAGCTGCTGTTTTCGTGTTTATGCGCTATTTATAGCATTTTCCTCTTTTTGAAAAATCTTGGACAGGCCTATTACTTTTGTTTGAGCTTACTCTGTGTTTTATTGTACCTAGACATTGTCTTGATTCCTCTGCTAATTATGCGTCTGTGATTATACCTCCGCCCCCATCCCCATTTTATCCTCATTTATGACTTGACCTCTCTGATTCCCTATTTGCAGTTGTGCAGGTGATTTTATTTTTAAATCTTCTGCCTCTGGGGTGTCTTCTTAGTGTACAGTGACCAGACATCCTGCTTTTTAACAATGTAGCAATGTCCTGCGATGTTTTAAAATTAAAATAAATATATTACAATACTATTTTTGCATTCTATGAACATTTTCATTGCTCCATATAGACCATTTTCTTGCTCCAAATTTTTAATCAAGACCAACCCCCCCTCCCCCCGGTCAATGGTGTCCTGCTTAAAATCTGGTCACTTTATCTTAGTGTCATTGTCAAATGTCTTCATCTCAGTTGTCTACTTTTGTTGGTTCTCTGATGGAAGGGCTCCCTTTCCTGTTTCATGTAAGCTTGGTCTGGTTTTTACATCATTCTTTACTTTTTGTTTATCTGGGAGTGCTTTAATTTGTCATATTTGAGGCATGATTTTGCTGGATAT
>PVJH01018313.1:0-45631 GCA_004026705.1 Nesogale talazaci | reverse complement strand
TGACACTTTGTTTGGCTTTGTGGAGGTTTTGTTTTGTTTTTTAAAAAATAAAAGATACTGTAGCGAAAACTGTGTTAATGTGGTGATAGGGGTTCACTACACATTACACAAGCCTTACCGAATATCAGATGCACCTACCTGATCAGTCCACACCAAATCGAGTCCCTTTTCCTCCTGGACACAGTTGCGTGGGGCCAAAGTTTCCATGTGTTGTGTCAGCAATTGTCCCAAATAAGTGCCCCGCGCTCTCCCCTGGACCCTGTCCCCGCTCTCACTGCCAAGCAGCATAGCTTTGAAACGCCGCCGACTTTGGGCTCAGAGGCTTTGGTCAAAAGCCACCAGAATGCCACCCCAACAGTCCGTTTGTCTTCCTCTCCTGAGGCGCCTGCCGACGCCACGCGTGCCAGCCCTGCTCAGTGGCTGCCAGGGAGACGATCGGTTTTGGGCTGTGTGGAAGACATAATGAACTGTGGTTGCTGTGAACGAGCTGTGTGTCACGGCCCCAGCAACCCGCTCCTGGGGTCCAGCCTCATATATGTCCCCCCACCACTCTCCCACCCTCCGCAAGTTCCCACCCTCCGCAAGTGACCCCTGGATCTGCTGGTTCCTGACCTCAGTCCTTGCTCAGACATGTTCCCATGACCTCCAAGCACGCACCCTGCCTCTGCCCCCGGCCTGCGTTCACGTCACTTCAAGATCCAGCATATGTCTTGACCAGACAGCCCTCACACAGCAGTCGCCGTGGTGGATACAGGGATCAAGCTGTCTTGCCTCGGAAACTTAGCCTCTTCTCCCTCTGAGCAGCCTGGGCTGGGGACCCCATCTCACGCATCCCTGGGGTCCCCACCTGGGTGACGCTCCGTAAGCGATGAGCATGGGAAGGAATAAAATAAAAGCCCACTGCCCTGTTCTAGCGGGAGCGTGTTCCCGGAACCCTCCCTCAAGGAGAAGCAAGTCTAACCAAGACGACCAAGCGGAGGCACTCAATTTATCAGAGGGACGCCAAAACGTTCATGGAAACATGGAATGAGAAGATCGTGGAATTTTTCCATAAACTGTTTGAGACACCACCCCGCCCCCCACCATGTAATCTAAAATAGGAAGTACAAAGTGTTCTAGGAAAGATGGATTATTTAGACTGATTATTTAGATGGATTATTAGACATCACTTCATGGGGTCAGGGATTGGGGAGAAGCTGGAGCTTCAGGATGTGAACCTGGAGGGAAAGGGGTAAGACAGGATAAGTGAAGGGCGCCATTGTTCAGAGACTGGGAACATGGGGGGCTGAATAGGCAGAAAAGAAGCTGTATTTGCATACCCGCTCCACCACTCTCTGCTCCCGTGACCTCAGGCAAGTTAACACTGTAACCCCAGTTCCTATTGGTGACAGTTTTGGATGATGGTGCCCACCTGAAGGACTTGCCATGAAGGTTAAGCATACAACATGTCTAGCATATTGCCTGGCATGTTGTAATAGTCCTAACAGTGACTAGTATTAGAAATATGTCCTCTCATCAATAATTAGAAGTTATTCATAATCTTCCTTGCAGAACTTCACATGTTTTTACCAATGCTTATACCAGCCTTGTGAGGAAAGCAGATCAGAAACTGAACTTGGAACTGTGAAGGATCTCGCCACGGTCCCATGTCAAGAATGGTAGACGTGGGGTCAGAAACCCAGAGCATCTGCCTGAACCCCAAGGGCTTTTCTTACCATTGCCACTCTACCCCTTCTTCATCCCTGCCCCCCTCAGCCCTCCTCTCCCTTCCACAGAGATCACCCCAAGCAAGCCTGGAACAGGGCACAGTCTGTGGAGACAGACTTTCTTGCTCTTCGCATCCACTTACTGCCGACAGAGAAATGAAGAGCTCTAAAATTGTGTGCAGAATGTTAACACCAAAAGAAATAGGACTTTAAAAAAAAGAAATAGGACTTAAGATACATTTCAATGTATCTCTCCCCCCCCCCTTTGGGCATCACTGCCCTCTGGTGGTCGTGGGAGCTACCCAGTGCTGCTCCTGAGAGCTGCCGCTGGATTTGAACTGCCAAGCCCGCGGGCCGCAGTCCCGCACTCAACCACTTAGGCCACCGGGGCTCAGTCCATTTCAATGTATCTTAATCCACTTCACATGGATTAAGAATTAATAGGTAGGGTTAGGGTCATGGTCAGGGGGAAAAAAGAATTAATGGGGAAGCTGAAGAATGGATACGGGGTTGCATGAGTAGCCAGAAATCACCAGAGGACAGATTTGCCCTAGTGTTGATCCTTCTTGAGTTGCATGTTCCTTTTTCGTGCAATGAGTAGAATTTTAAAGCCATTCAGCCTCCTTTATTCTGGAAATTTTTTGTCCTAAGCATAATTTTCCCCCACTATAAAGTTTAACCATCCATTCCATGATGCTCACCTTCCCTACCCGATCACTGAAGACAAATGTGTGCATAAGCAATGGTGGTGAACAACGCTGATGGTGCCCGCCTATCAAAAGATGTAGCATCTGGGGTCTTAAAGTCTTGAGTAAACAAGCGGCCATCCAGCTCAGAAGCACCAAAGCCCACATGGAAGAAGCGCACCAGCCTGTGTGACCATGAGGTATTGAAGGGATCTGGTGTTAAGCATCAAAGAACTAAAATTAAATCATTATAAACAGGGGGGAGTACAGATTGGTGGCCCAAAGCCCATCAATAAGTGAAGCAATAACCTCTTACAGAGAGGTTGCAGGGAGATGAGCCAGTTAAAGTACAGTGTAATAACAACGAAATATGCATCTTTCCTCTAGTTCACAAACGCTTCTTCACACTCACTATCATGCTCCCGGTTCTACCAGACAAATCCCACTAGAATAGGGGATGTACACTGAAGTTGGAAACATGGGAAATTTATGGGAGTGGTGATACTGGGAGGGTGGAGGGATGGTGGAGTAGAAAAGGGGAACCAATTTCAGGGATCTACATATAACATCCTCTCTGGGGCATGGCCATCAGGGAAATGAGTGAAGGGACACATTGGATAGTGTATGATATGAAATAACAATTTGTAAATTATTAAAGGTTCATGGGGGGAAGGGAAATATGGGTAGCTGGGTAACTGCGTCCCTAAGTGGAAGGAGGATGTTTTGAGAGTGATGATGGCAACAAGTGTGCAAATGAGGTCTGCCGTGAGGGGAGGTGTGTGAGTACCCAAAAAAATGATTCATTTAAAAAATGGGGGGAGGAAAAAAAAGGAGGTTTTTTTTGTTTGTTTGTTTTTAAGAGGAACTTATACCAAGGGCTCAAGTGGAAAATGTTTGGAAATGAATGTGGCGACGTGTGCAAATGTACTTGATACAGGTGATGTATTGAATGTTATAATAGCTGTAAGAGCCCCTAATAAAATTATTTAAATTAAAAAAAAGAATTTTGGTGGAACCAAAGGCGCAATAGAAAAAAAAGTACTCTGGAAATGATGATGGCAGCATATGTACAAATGTGCTTGATACAATTGATGTATGGATTGTTGTAAGAGTCCCAATAAAATGATTTATTAAAAAAATTTAAAAAGGAAAAAAAGAGATGTAAGAGCCCCCAATAAGATGATCTATAATTTAAAAAAAAAAGAATTACAAAAAAAAAAAGAAAGGTCAAAAAATAATAAAGTTTAAGTATCTAGAAGCTGCATACAAGACCGTGTGATAGTGCAGACAGAGCACTCGCTGGGTTTAGAAGTCAGACAGTGTGGATCCCGGTTTCAGCCCATTCCATTCTTTCTCATGGTGCTTTGACCTACCATCTTTCTGAATGGAATTATAACACCAGCCCCTACCCCAACGTAGATCTGTAGAGCACATGTGATCCATCGTGTCTGTCAGGGTGTCCTCAAAGGCACTCTGCGTTGGACAATTCATGAATGTCTTCTCTGCACAGAGCACTAGGCAAGGGAGATCGGAAGTGTGAGATTTGCCCCGTCTCTGCATGGTTGACAGTTGTTTCTAATTTATAACCTGAATGAGTAGATGAGGCAAACTAAATGTTTTGGAAATGAGTCACAAAGAAATTCCACACATTGTTCACGCTCATCCTCATGTGGGACTTAGAGCCCAAGACCAAGCTTTCGTGGGCAGTCTGCTATAGAGGGTGAAGCTTAGCCTGGGCCTGAGTCCATGGTTTAGGACCCAGGTGGGCAAGGTAGAGGCATTAACCTTAGTGACTGTGGCCAGGAGCGAATGCTGACACCAGCCCTTGATGCACTAAACTATTTCTCCAGATTTTCCTCTCATGTTTCACCACGGCGGGACCTTAAAATAAATGTCTTAGGGGCTGAGCCCTGGTGGCGTAGTGGTTGTGCACGGGACTGCGACCCACTGGGATGGAGGTTCAATTCCCGCTCACAGGAGCAAAGGCTGGGCCTCCTACTCCCACCACCAGGGCAGTGATGCCTAAAAAGTAAATAAATAAATAAATAAATAAATAAATGTCTTGGTGACACGTGCTACTAGTGAGTGGTTTTGAGGAACAGAAATGTAGAGTCTCACAATTCTGCACCTAGAATCCAAAACTCAAATCAGAACCCCAGCTTTGCCCATTTTCCCTTATTGGGAGGTTTGGGTCTCCTTTGCTCCTTGTGTGCCTTGGCTTGTAGATTATCTACCTATGGTATCCAGCTTCATGTGTATCTGTCTGTCTGTCTGCCTGTCTGTCTGTGTCTTTGTCTTCCTCCGAACCTTTACATGACTCAGAGTGATCAGGTTTACGATGCAGCCTACACTGAAAAAAAGTCCTATTTCCCAACAGGATTACATCTTTCAGCACACGTGCCAGGCACCCAGCACATTTTTGTGAGGGACACAGTTCAATCTTGAACAAGAGGACATTGCTGGCTTGCTGTGAGGGCAGCTCCCATAGTGCTAAGGTCTGGTAGCACCTCTGCCTGCCAGTTCCTAACCAGTCTTCAGTCCTTTTTATAAATGGAATGATTGGCTGGAGGGTTAGTTAAAAAAAAAAAAAAAAAAAAACCAAACTCCCTGTCTATTCTGACTCCTAGTGTCACCCTTGCACTCTAGGACAGGGTAGAGGTGACCCTGTGAGTTCTGGGTCTTCTCCCAGGGAGCAGGGTTTTGGACTTGTTGACCTTGTGGTGACCAGCCCACACATACCCGCCTTGGCCACCAGTGCTCCTTTTAGTTTGTTTGTTTGTTTGTTAATTATAAATAAAGTACCTAAATATTTAAGCAGGTTTTAGGAAAAGGTATTTCTATATAAAGTGAAAATGATTTTTAAAATCAAGAACAAATGAGTCATTCTACTTGCTTTTCAATGATGATAATGATGTGATTGTTCTGTTTTTAAGACCAATCATTTACTTCTGAAAATGAGACTTTGCATTAGAATCTTAGCACGGGGGTGGGGGGATCCTCACTTTTTAAAAACAACTCCCTCCTCCGCTCCTTCCATCTCACGTGGTCAGGCCACAGAACACAATTGTGGCAGGTCACCTCCAGGGGCTGAAGAGATGTGCGGTCCAACTGGCGTTAGTTTTTCATCTTAGATCAGATGAACCTTGCCTCTGAAGTCCCAGGAGGCCAACATTAGGAGCTGTCTCAGCCAGGAGGCCTTCCCGGGTGCTTCTTGCAGGTTGGCACACCCAGTCTGAAGTGAAAGGGAAGCTTATTGGCACCATTCGCTCCCAGAGAGCGGCTTTCTCACCAGGCGCCCTGGAGTGACACCTCTTCACCTTTAGACGGTGGCACCTCTTCGCCTTTAGACAAAAGGACACAGGCGTGGGTATCTGTGTCTTTTAAAAGATTGGGGGGGGGAGGCTTCTTCTATAACTCATAGAGTTATAGTGTTTCAACCCCTCATTCAGGAATTCTTCCCTATATAACATCTAGGCCCCCTCTGCCGGTTAATCCTTGATTTCCACTTTTCCCTGTCTCCAGGCAGCATGGGACCAGCTGGCCGGCATCCTCCGTGCTCTCAGCCTGCATCAGTGCTGCCCCAGCACCAAACCAGAGGTTTACTGGTAGTTTGTTGGCACATCACTGATCCTTATTTATCCTCTTGATTATGAAAACCTACAGAAGCAATAGCCCCACAACCCAGGGACAAAGCCCCTGCCGGGTGCCCGTGTGTTCCTGAAGGTGTTGTTTGCCAGTGAGTCAATCCCACTCAGTGCGACCATGCCAGACTGGCTAGTGGTTTGAACTGTGGACTTGTTGCTTAGCAGCCCAGTGCCTAAGCAACAGTGCTGCCAGGCCTTCTTAATGACCTGCACGACAGAGTTCCCGAGGGCAAGCGGACACCACACCGGGCCTCCTCAGGGCTCGCTCCCACGGTTGAGATCGCTCTGTACAAGTTCTTTCCAGAATAGAGGAAGGAAACAGGCAGGGGGCATTGATAGAGATCTCAATACAGGCATGCACATAGGTAAATATACTTATATGTCATGAAGAGGAGATAGATTTACGTACACATGTTTATGGTCTCAGCATTAAGGCAGCAGATGGCAGTGGTCACGCTGACGTGTAGTGGCCCTATAGGATAGGGCAGAACTGCCCCTGCCTGTGAGTTTGAGACCGGAGTGTTTTACCGAAGTAGAAAGCCCCTTCTTTCTCCTAAGGAGTGGCTCGTGGATTCAAACTGCTGACCATGGCTTAGCAGCCCAAATCATGACCACGATGTTACCAGGGCTCCTCATAGAACCCTAGAGTGTTTAGTGTTTTTTTATGTATATAATAATTATTTCTCAACAAATTGCCATGTTTCATTAAAACTCCCTTTGGGTGTAACGAATTACACACACTCACTCATAAAACATTTCTATTCCATAGCGACCATGTACTGAGTTAGGAGCCCAGGTGGTCTTCCCATCAATATTTACAAGACGTGGCAACATGGCTCCATGGTAGACCTGCACTGATGTTGCATTTTGCCCTGCCTTAAATGTCCTTCCCTCCATTTCTTTCTCTACCCATGCTCCCTCTTCTCTCTCTCTCTCTCTCTCTCTCTCTCTCTCTCTCTCTCTCTCTCTCTCTCTCTCTCCCACCCTCCCTTCCCCCTCTCCCTTTGCTCAGGAGACTTGTGGGTTTGAACCAGGATGATAGTGTACAGTTTGACACATACCTGGCAGCACCCGCGAGAGATAGCCTGGAATGGCAGGTACTGTGGAGCAGGCCCAAGTCCAAACTCTTTGAATGTACTGTTCAGTTACCTCATGTCATCTTTCAACAGCCCTGCAAGTTAAGACTCATATCCTCTCCCATCCTATAAACAAAGAAGCCAAGGCACCAGGAGCTTAAAATCACGGAATGGTGACGCCGGCAGCCAGTGGAGGAAGCCAGGCTTGAACCAGGGGCACGACGTAGAGCCCCTCTGTTAGCCTGCAGAGAAGCGCTGCGCTCATGCCGGGAACACAAGGGTCTCACTCACGGCATCAGTTAGCATCTGGTCCTCCCAGAGAGCGGATCCCGTCATGTCTTCCCTGGTCTTCCGCCTTCTCCCTCCTCTGGACGCGCTCCCAGGCCCTCTTCCCCTTTCTGTCTGCAGTCACCCTTAGGAGCACCTGCTTCCAGAAGCAGCACGAAGGGAACGCTTGAGCCCAGATTCACCTTGCCTGCAGGATGTCTCCACGGTGTAGTTGGTGCGCCCGGTCTGTTTCCGTCTTTCACCCCAGAAAGCTGTGAGGAAGCTTTCTTTGCTCTGGCAGATGGGGCCTCTCCTTGTCCCTTTACTGTCACCCTGGGTGCCACCTTATCCTCACCGCTGCTCCCTGCTCTGTCTGCTCCGGGGTCCTGTGCCACCTGCCCATCCTCTCACCTGGACTGTGGCCTGCTGCCCCCAGCGGCACCACCCCCCCAAACCGTCATCTCGCTGTGACCCATGCACATGCCTAAAGCACCCTGTTGTCTGAGAGGTAGGTCAGACAGGACTTCTGAGCGCGGTCTATGGGCTTCCTTTCCCCAGGCATGATCTTTGGTCTTGTGGTTCTTCCCTCTCCTCTGAGTGGACTCGGTCCTGGCTCCTCCTCCTGCCTGCCTACAAGGGGCGCTCACCGGCTGGCCTGGAGCCACGGCTCACCCTGAGCCCACAAAGCCAGGCTTCTTCCAAGGCCAGGTGCTGTCCCGCACAGC
Organism: Nesogale talazaci; assembly: GCA_004026705.1. NCBI lineage: Eukaryota > Metazoa > Chordata > Mammalia > Afrosoricida > Tenrecidae > Nesogale > Nesogale talazaci. The sequence continues at coordinate 37,527 of PVJH01018313.1, read as the reverse complement.
ACACGTTAGAGGTCAGCCTTTTACCTCCGTGTCGGTGACTCCCTGACAAGTGTCTGCCGCCCCCGCCCCCTCACCACTAGACTGAGCCCCCACAGCAAGGCCCTGCTGCGTCCTGTCACCAGACCGCCTCCGGAGCCTGCCTCCCAGGGGTGCAGAGTGGTCGGGTGGTGCCGGCCCGCCCATTCCAACTCAAGGTGACCCTCCAAGTTCTACAGAGAGTAGAAGTGTGCCCCAATGGGTGTGCTGTGGTAGACTGTTGTCTTCACGGAGGGCTCCTGGTGGCACAGTGGTTAAAGCACGGCTGCAGACCGGAAGCGTGGCAGTTGGAACCCAGCAGCCACGTCACAGGAGAAAGCTGTCTCCACAGTCTGCCTCCATGAAGCTGAGCCAGCACTTCTGCGGGTGCTTCTGAGTCAGATCCACCAGACTGCAGGGGTGGATTCCTGGGTTCATCTTTGGAGTGCAGATCTTTTCCCCTGGAAGCGGACGGCCCCAAGGTGCAGACACCAGCTTTGTCAGTCCATAGCTAAGTGCTTAACTGCTGTATCCCCAGAGCGCCTTCGTCCAAACCCACTGCTATCGAGTCTGAGTCAGCTCAACGGGAGCACGGCCACCCACGGGCTGCTGAGAAGGGACTCTGCCTGGGAGGAGACAGATGCCCTGATTTGCACTGTAGCCTGGTGACGTGGGTGCCCTCTATACCCTGCCTGCAGAGGGCAGGTTCCAGACGGGTTCCAGGCAGGTTCTCCTGAGGGTTCCGTCATCTCTTAAGCAATGTGCTCGCTTCTGCTCAGAGCCTGTGGCGTCTCTGAAACGGCAGTGGAGCTGTCCATTCTGCCTGAAGCACAGCAAGCACCCAGGCTAGCCACAGCCCCGTGCAGGGAGAGTCCCTTTGAACAGCATGCTTGGAAGCCAGAATTTCACAGGCCCTGTCATTGGCCTCAGGGGGCTAAGACTTCCTTTGGCTCCTTTGCAAGTCAAGTTTACAAACTCTGAAAGCATCCTCTGGGCGGGCTTTTCCTTTCCCGCATGGGCTCTCTCCAGAGACCCCGAGCTTGCAGGGCCCAGCAAAGGTGGAGTCGTAGGCGTCATCTTGCTGTGCTGGTGTTCTGCACACCACTTTCATTGCCCTCCAGTCTCCCGCGCCGTTCAGACGCGCCAGAGGGTCCCCTGGTGTCACCCATGCCATCTCTTTCCTGTTCTTTACAGTGCTGCTTGCACTGCATAAGAATGACATCAAGATGGGCCACGTCTGTTTCGACAGACCATTTTACAGTCCTCATCACGCCTGCTGCCTACCTGTGCTGCTCAATCCGTGACTCTGTATGAGGGTTTCTTAGGGGGAACATTGACAGTGATGAGGTTGGCCAAACCCCTCCCAGGAGTTTTCTGGAACAGTCAGTCTATATTCCCAGAATGCACGGCACGCAGCTTTGGGACTCCAAAGCTTGCCCCCCCAGAGGGGCTCCATCTCCTGGCCTGTGCTAATACCCACACTTTTCCCATTCGGGCCCAGTTGACCAGGGCCACGGGGTGCTGATGGCCTGGGGCGCTGCATCTCCTGAGCGGACTGCTGTGGTCCTTTGCCTGTGGGGCTTTTTCATAAACCCGTCTCTGTCCTGCTTGGTTGCAATAACATTGACAGGTGCCCTTGTTCGGTTAGCGATACCCGTTGATACTGTTGCTATTTAATCCAACTCTGACGGAAGACAGACCTTCCAAGCGGAGCCCAGGAGAGAAGTGACCACTGGCAGAGAGCTCAGCCACGCCTTGGGCCCACGGCTGTTTCTGTTTTTTATTTCGTTTCATGTTTCTGTTACTATCCAGGGCGTAGATTAAGCACTTACACTTATCTGGTGATGGCAAGAGGCCCTTGGATTGCTTGCCTCTGGCCAGGAGACTGCTTCCCGACGGTGCACTCCTGGTTGATAAGCTCTTACTGTTAAATTTGGATTTCCCTACAGGAGGCCAGGGTTGCCCTGCTGACTATGAGAGGGAAAGGAGGAAGAGGAATCCCAGTGTGGGGTAGATTTTGAGAAGGAAGGAAGACCTAAACTAGGGAGTTTGCTTTGTGTGAGGGAGGGGGGAAGAAAACTAACTGGATGTCATGATGTCATAGCTGACAAAGACGTAATTCTAGCTCCACTTTGTGCCGGCAACCTGTTTCGGGCGCTCAGCGAGGTCCTATCGTTGCTCTTTCCGAAGTGAGACCTGCGGCTGCTTTTTAGCACACTCGACGCCCGAGCGCTTCAGACATTTCTAGTGGCCATCAACTAACGCAAACACCTCCCCGCAGAGCTCTGACTGCCATCAGGTCCCAGCTGGCTGTAACCGGAGAGAGAGAAAAAGATCACATGTTGTTTAGAGGGAGTGGGGGTGCGTGCGTGTCTCTTTTCAAGTGTTCTTATTCCACTGGGTTGTAGTTGTAGTTTTTGGCCAAGACCCAGACAGTCAAGATGGAGTGTGGGGACCAGCTGTGATCTCCTGGACGCGCCTCAGAGGAAACATCCTGTCGGGAGGGAAGACCCGTCCTGGGAGGCTATGAAATGTCTGCCGTCCTCTACTTTATAATAGTGCCAGACCTGCTTGTGGACAGATAGAGCAAGCAGCACGTGAACCTGAGAGAGAAAAGGGGAAACTGCCCATCCCCCGCCCCCAAATGGCCGATATGGTAAATCTTTCCATGTTTTCTATTCCCGGAGTTGTCACAGTGACAACCAAATTCTTTGCTGTTCCCACGTGATTCTTAGAATGCTATGGCGAAGAGTACAACGAGCCCTAAAAAGCGTCTCAGTGTTTTTAAGACGGAAAGCCGGCAAAAGGGAAGAAGTAGGAGAGGAGAAAGAAGTACCATCCTCCTGACCACAGCTGCATCTGCGTCTGCCCGGCCTCACATACAAGTTTGAACCCAGTGTGAGCACCTTAGCCTAAGGGCTGAGGTCGAGAAGAGATCCCTTGTTTTGTCCCACTGCCTGGTAAACCCCGCTGCTCCCCCAAAAGTCTGTGGGACGCGGGCCCCGTGAACCTTGCCACCCTCCCTCCTGTCCGTCTCTCTGTGCAGAGCTGCCGTGAGGGTGGAGGAGACGCAGGCAGTTGTCAACTGGATGTTCCGCCCATAGAACTTTATAAACGCTAATTGCTATTGGTATTATTATTATTAATTCACTGTCTGTCCCCTTACACCAAGATTTTACTTGTGGATGGTTCCTAGCCCGTATGTCAGCAAGGAGGGGACAGATCTGCCCATTTCTCAGAAGGGAGTGGAGGGTGCGTCACCAGCATCTCACCGCCTCTGGCGGGAGACAGAGATGTCGGGGAGCTCGAGATGGAAATGCTGTGTTCAGCCGGGACATGCTGGCCGCCTCCTCTCTCCCCCAATCCCTTCTCCCCAAAAGACTGAGTTTTGGAGCAGCAAGAAGAAGGAAGAGAACGTGGGTGGGGGTTGAGGGTGGCAGAGGCAGGGTCCTTCTCGAGGGGATCAAGCCCGCGGAGCCCAGTCTGCCTTGTCTGGCTGGGAAACAGAGAAGTTCTCCCTCTCAGAAAAATTCCCCCTCTCTCTCTGACGCTTGAGTCACACGGACAAAAGATGATGCATCAGGGGTCTGGGGACAAACGGAATGAATGTACCGCAAAGGATTGTGGGAAGTTCTCCAAGTCCCTGAGCAGTGGGTACATCGAGTAAATAGATGCCGTTTGAGCATTTCTGTTTTATTCAAACCCATCCCCACCCTGCACTCCCCACAACTGGAAAGTTTGTTTTTTTTTTAAGTGCAGTGCTGTTTCACAATGGGCAGAATAAATCACTGGGTTGATTTAGTACTTTTTCCCTAGAATTCTTCTATTCTTCTTGCCCTCATTCTTCATCTGCTTCTTACAGCTAGCTCCCGGGGGTGCAGGAACAGTGGAGCAGGGTGGGGGAGGGTGTGGGAAAAGTTCTGCTGGTCACTGCTAGAAACACAGAAGAGAACCGTCGATGAAAGCCGCTCTCAATTCCACTCTTTCCGTCGAGACCGGGGACCCTGGATACCTGGTAAGATGGTGAAGTCTCTGAGCCTCAGCTGTCCCTTCCAGAGAATGTTGATAATCCTTTTTTGGAATCCGAAGCCCTAGGAGAAGAACTATAAGAGCCACAGTGACAGCCACGGGTGGTTGTCTTCAGAGGAAGTGCCGTGGGCCGTGCCGTGGCTAGCCTGCCATGCTGCTCTGTGGGAGAAAGACACGGAGGCTGCTGTCACGAAGTTCACAGCCTTCGAAACCCTGCAGACAATTCCGCTCTGCCCTACAGGGCAGCCAAGTCAGAATCAAGTGGACACCGAGAATTCCATTTCATCTCCTAGTCCAAGGATCTGTTTTATGACAGGAACATTGTGGAAGGGCCTCAGGGGTAAATGCCCGCCTGCGGTCAGTCCCAGAACTAGTAAATGGTGGCTGCGAGCTTCGTTATGGCTCCACGCAGGGTCAAGGTGCACACCGTGTCCTTCACCAGTGGCTCCAGATAAGAGCTGAAGAGGAAGGAGAAGGGAACGACAACCGTAGTCAGTAAGGGCTGAAAGACTGAGAGGTTCATCTCTATGTTGAGAGATCCGAGAAGGCGCACTCTCCGCTCACGGTCATCGAGTTGATTTCTGATCAGTTTTGTAGGACAGGGTTGAACTTGCCCCTGTGGGTTTCCAAGGCTATAACTCTTTACGGAGAAGAAAGCTTCCTCTGTCTGGTTTTGAATTCATGACGCTGAGGTTAGCAGCCCTATGTGCATACCCAGTACGGCCCCCCCTCTCGGAGCAGACTAAAACCTACCAGGCAGAAGAAGGAGCCAAGATTAGGCCAGACTCTCCTCTTTGACCTCTCACTTGCAGGTCCTCGAGCTCTCTCGGCGTTTGTGCTCTTGTTTGCGATCCCAGGAAAGCCCTCCCTGGCTTGTAGCAAAATTTAATCATTAAGTCACTTAACAGCCCCCAATACAGTTCAGTTATTCAATATTTTTGCCGTGTTTCACAAAACCATGGCCTAGTAAATTTGCAATTACGATATCTTTGGGTTGTTGTTTTTTAATAAATTCCTTTTAATTGCAGCACTAAGCCCCAGCTCCAGATGTCAGGTTTCTGGCCTGGCGCTGAGCCGAGCTGGGAGAGACCGGCACGATGAGGTTCGGAGGGCGTACCGTGAGCTGGCAGGGCGGAGGCTGCCAGCTCTGCGCCTCCATCACTGCTGCCTTGGGACACGGGGGGTGGGGAGGGCGGGGAGGGGCAGGTGGTTTTTAAAAGGGACCCCATCTCCTGCCGCCTGCACCCCACCCCAGAGCAAACGCGTGCACTCCCTGGGTTGTTTTTCTCAGGCAATGCTCCCTGCCAATTACTCTTCCCCTGAAAGAGCGCCTCATTTTCATTTGATAATTGTCAGCAGCCTTTAAAAATTGGTCACGTGATTAATATCTCTGAAAGTGTTTATCTCTTCCTCTCATGAAGCAATGTAGTCGGACTCTCCTCAGACAAAGGCTGCTCAGCAACAGTGGATTTCTTTAAAAGCTGTAAAAGTTCAGAAACATCCGAAGTCCATAAAAATCAGAGAGCGATTGAATCATGCTAGTCTACTCAGTAGAGCAGCCATTTGAAATCATATTGACCAGGAGGTTTTAATCACGTCCCAAATCAGGATGCAGACGTGTGTACATAGCCCACAAACCCAGCTTAGGGGCCTTTTTCTTTAAACACATCAAGTCGAAGTCTCAACAGAAAGTATCCCAAATTAAGAGTGGCTATTTGATGGGTGACAGGATCATGAGTGGTTTTTATTTTCATATCCTTTTTTCCCCAAAAAGTTTTCCAGTGAGCGTAAATTACGACAGTAATTAAAATATGTGTGTATTTGTATATAGTTTGAATGTAAGCATTTAACACATGTCAGGGGCTTCAAAGAACTTCATGGAAAAGTTTCCTTATCTTTTAGTTTCATTTTCCATGAATTTGTTGAAGACCCATCTTCTCTAAACTGGTTTTTCTTTGTCTTTTTTGGGGGGCATCACTGCCTCTGGTGGTCGTGGGCGCTACCCAGTGCTGCTCCTGAGAGCCCCCGCTGGATTTGAACCGCCAAGCCCGCGGGCTGCAGACCCACACTCAACCACTTACGCCCTTCTAAGCTGTTTTGATGGAGCTCAGCCACCTTCAGACTCTGGGACTGAGCTAAGATCTTGGAAATCATTATTAAAATTATATATATATATATATATACACACATATACATATATATATATATATATATATATATATATCCTGAGCAGCCAGAACTAATATTTTAAAACTCATGTAATACATACAGCATGTTATACCCAGAATATCGCTCAAATCCTGTCCACTCATGCTGTTCACATAGTTCTTTGGTCATCTGCTTCATAAGAACACAGCAGGGCTGAGCCCCGGTGGCGTAGTGGTTGTGCGCGGGACTGCGACCCACTGGGATGGAGGTTCGATTCCAGCTCCACGGAGCAAAGGCTGGGCCTCCTACTCCCACCACCTGAGGGCAGTGATGCGCCCCCCCCCAAAAAAAAAAAAAAAGAACACAGCAAATTAGAACGAGCAGCCGCCACAGGCCGCAGCCGGAGACAGCTGCACAGACAGCCGTTGCCGAGAGGGACCCCCGGGAACTCCACGGGAGGCCTCAGCCTCTTAGGCACGCACACACGCTAAGAGACGTGTGTTGCCGAGTGTTCTGTCGTCTCTTTACTTAGCAGTGCACGTTCACTTTGATGGCCCAAAATCGTGGAGAAAATGCCTTTTTGTTTAACTCATTTCATTTACCATGATAAAGGCTTTAACTTGGGAGGGGGTTGTTTTGAAGATCTGTCATCTCACAGGACTGAAAATGACACCTGCACCCCCAAAAACCCAAACATGGTGCTCAAAAGGCACCTTCGCTGTGGAGACCTGTTTCTCTACAAATAGAGAAATTCCTATCCAAAAAGGAAAACCATTACTATTCATACAGTTCCTAAGAGGATGAATTCCTGTTACCTGTACTTCCCAATTTGCATCTAAGACTGTCTTTACCCAAATTCTCAGAAAAATCCAAGGGACCTGGCAAAGAATATCCCAAAAGCAGATAGTAGAAAGTACTAGCTCTCTACCTCCTTAGCACCCACTTATCAAGGTAGAGTAGCCCCCAGAGCTTAGGCACCACAGGTAAACTACCCTAAGTGAACCCGGCCGATGAAAGGGCTTTGTCATGCCCCTTAGCTTCTTGTTGCCCTTAGTAAGAGAAGATGCAGCAGACAGCATGGGCACTGGAGTCCCATCAAACAGTTCAGGTGCCAGTTCCACAACCTTGGACAAGCCACACAGCCCACCCTCCTGCCAGCGTTTCCCACAGAGATACCAGCAACAGCATGGGTGCCCTGGACAGTGATGGTTCTCTGCCAGGGTAATCGGGAGAGAGGGGAGACATGCCTTCTTACTATCCTGCTGCACAACCTTGAGGAGAGTGATCAAGGCGACTCGGGAGGAGCCTCGGCTGTGTCCCAGCCGTGCTTGGTGTGTCCTGCCCTTCGTCAGGCAGCTCCCCTGCGTGAGTAGTTCCACACCTACCTGGCATGCATCTGTGTCAGTGCTGCGGGGTCCTGGTGTGGGTGAGCGGTGCCCCCAGGAAGCGCTGTCTGTGGGTGGCCGCTCTGTTGTGGTCTGATTTCCTCGCTGCCCTGCAGACCCCCCCCCCAGGGAGTCGCACCGTCAGCGTGCCAGGGGAGGCAGAAAGGCCTCGCGCACCAAAGGAGCGTGAGTTTTGACAACATGTTGACTCAAGCCCAGATTAAGGCCAGCGGGTTTTGCGCTTTTGTGTTTTGTTTTTCTTGAGCAGCAAAAACGATCATTTACTGGTCTGTTTGCCTGGTCCTGCAAGCGCCCCAGTGACCACCCCTAATTATGAATCCCCCTGGCACCAGCACGGACAGCCAGGCAAGGAGTCTGCGTGCTGACAGGCATGTGCATTAGAGGCCTTGTGGTCGCCCATTCTCATGGATAAACAGCCCCTGCTTTCAGAAAGCGTCCAAGAGAAACCCCCCAAACGGGGGAAGGACGAGGAGTGTGCTGGGACTGGAGACTAAGATGAAAGGGTCCCTGTTATCGGGGGCCATCTCCTCACTTCCAACTCCATGCACAACAGAGTGGAAAGTCGCCGCCCCTCACAGTGGCCGTGTGTCCGTCCATCTCCTAACGGCCTTCCTTTCTCTCCCCGCCCTTCTGGTCAACCATGTCCAGAGTGTGTGAGCTGCAGTCTCACCACCCTCGCTTCCCAGAGTGTGCGGGCCAGTCTGCTGCCAAGACCGGTCAATTTGTGCTTTCTGGTTGTCCGTGGGACTCGCACTGTCCTTCGCCAGCGCCGGGTCCAAAGGCATTTATTTGGGGTTTCTCTGGTCGTCTGTATCTCTGTCCATTTCTTTCAGAGCACTTAACCACAGCCGTCATTTGGAATCGTGCTATTTTAAACACTCTGTATGTCTTTCTCAGAAACAGGGCCCTGTCTGTCTTGCAGCAGGGGCTCCGCCCCCAGGCCTCCCCCGGGCCGTAGTGACTGGTGAGGGAGTGCACGGCCATACCTTCTACCCCGAGTGCCCCTTGCACCAGCCGCTTACCTCCCTGTGGGTGTCCTCCTCTGGAGAATCCATTCCCATGGACTGTGTGTCCCTGGCTGTGCCTGTAGTGCCCCAGCAGAGACCTGCCCTGCACAAGGCTCGCCACGACCATCATGACCCCGAGTCCGGAGGCTGGCTCCCTCCCAGCCACTTCAGGCTTATTGGCCATGATGTTGACTCGGGTTTCTTGACAGGGGTTTATGGTAAGGACAGAGGTTGAGATGGAGGCGCAGGAGGGAGATAGCGCTCCGTTAAGGATGAAAGGGAAATAGGGGCTTTATTGGAGGTAGGGAAGGACTTTGGAGAAGGGAAGAAACAGAGAAAGGGAGACAGGAGCATCTTGAGGTCCTGGGCGGTTCCGAGGCCCGAGAGTTAGGCCAGGGAAGCCGTGGAGAGTTAGGCCAGGGAAGCCACGCCTGGCAGTGAGGCGGTGGGACATATGTAGGGCTTGAGCCACGGCTGTATGTACCGATCAGGAGAATGAGGCTTTCTGATGGTGCAGCTGCAGGGTTTGGGTCAGGATACGGTTTGTGAGTGTACTTTTGTCTTTCGCAGACCCGATTTCTGGGACACTGAGGGAAGAGGCTGTACAGACCGGCCCTGAGAGATAAGCTCTGTGAAGGGGCTGTGCCCTGCGGGGAGATCAGCTCTGTGAAATGCCAGAGGCAGGGCTTACAGAGTTCAGCAGGTTGTTCAGCTGCTTCTTGTGTAAAGGGGTGCCTGTGGCTGCCTGGTCCAGGGGGCTGCCTGATTCGACCCCGGCCCAAACAGGACCAGGCGAAGTAAGGGCTATAAAAATGACTTCAGAAACGGGCACACTTTGCAAAGACCCTGAAGACCAGTTACTGCAAGATCATGTGTGATCAGCCTTATAAAGCAGACATCGCGCCCCAAGTTTTTGTTTTTAATTTTTGTCTTTGTTCTTTACTTTTTGCTCTCGCTAATGTAAGATGATTGGCACAGGATTTTCGGAAATACAGTTGACTATCCAGGTCTGAGTCATGGGTTCTCGTCCTAGCCTCTCCGCTACCTGAGCTCCTTGGAGCAAGTCTACTTCCTCTGCCAAAGGAGGGCTGCTGTATGAGAACTGCGTAGTAATAACGGGAATAGAACGACAGCTCATACTCAGACATAGGAAATGGACAGTGCCCCTGTGTAGTGATCTTCCCAGATGCAGTTCCCCCAGGGAGTGCAACTCGCCCCCATATGACATCGGTGCTCCCCTCCCCCCGTCCTACCCTGGGCATTCTCGGATGCCTGAAGGACGCTCCCCAAACCGAATCCAGCGTGCCCCGTTCACGCATCCGGACACCACAACTAACCAGGTCTGAGAGGAGTGCTTTCCAGTTTTCGTCTATCTAGTAAGCCTCGGGGTGCCGCTTCGTGACTCGGGGTGCAGAAGGCTTAACCTGAGTCCCCAAGTTAAACTCCCCGTCTCATTTTTGTCTTCCAGTGACAGACATCACACCTCCAGCGCCATCCCTGTTCCAAAGAGACAGAGCTCCATGTTTGGGGGTGCCGACGGGGGTTTCTCCAGGGGGATCCCTTCACCAGACAAAGGACACCGAAAACGGGCCAGCTCAGACAACGAGAGACTGCAGTACCGCACGCCGCCGCCCAGTTACGGCTCAGCCTTAGCCCAGCCGGGGCCCGCACCCACGCCCGCGGCCAGGGCAGAGCCCGAGAGAAAGGCAGCCTCCCTGTCCTCCTCCTTGGATGCGCCCTCGGACTTCTCCAAAGAAAGCTCGAGAAAGGGCGCAGATTTGGAGAACAGCGTCCATGGGGGCCGTGTGAGTGTGAGTGTGAGTGCTGGCCCCGAACGGGGAGAAGCAGCGCCCCCGGGGCACCCCGCCACAGTGAACGGCACCCTCCTGCCCAGCGAGCAGGCTGGCACGGCCAGCGCCCAGCCGCCGCCGCCGCCACCAGCGTCGGGCGAGCTCCCCGCGGTTTCGGAAGCGGAGCTCTGCTGTGCGGTGGAACAGGCGGAAGAAATCATCGGGCTGGAGGCCACCAGCTTCCCCGCCGGCGACCAGCTCGAAGCGTTCAGCTGCATCCCGGTGGACAGCGCCGTGGCGGTGGAGTGTGACGAACACGTCCTGGGGGAGTTCGAGGAGTTCTCCCGCAGGATCTACGCACTGAACGAAAACGTCTCCAGCTTCCGCCGGCCACGCCGGAGCTCTGAGAAGTGACCTGCACGTGCGCAGCAGGACGGGCCGCGATGGACTGCGCGGCGGGCGGGACAGGCCGCGCTGTGCCCCTTCATGGCGAGCCGTCCTGCAGGACACTGGTGGGCGTGCAGGAAGGGCACGCGGGATCACTGGGTGTCGGGGGCCAGTAGAGCTGGGGTTTGCCTCCCAGGCTTGCTTTTCCAGCCCGGACGCTCGCCTGAGGGCAAAGGCCACTCTCGTTTGGCTGAGCTGATGGCTCTCTCCCCTTACTATAGGCATTTTTCTGCTTTTTATTTACACTTGTATGTTAGCCTCAGAGGGAAAACGATAATATATATATATATATAAGTAATATAATGAACTCGTTTCTCATAAGCGTCTGCCCAGCTTCACAGAGCGTCAGCTCCGGGGAGACAGAATATTCAGAAATCGGGCGCCCGTTTGCCGGCGCATCTCTGGCCACCCATCGGGGGGGAGAATAAGAAGCACAGTGGCCGTCCCCATCCTCATGCCCAGCCCCATCTTCCTCCGCCCCTGCCCCACCCCCACACCACCGGCCACGTCCTCACCCTGGGGGGGTTACGCACCCTGCAAAACGGAGCTGTCAGATTCACGGCTTTGTTGCTTTGCTTTGGTTTGTTCAACACAGGATCCATGGCCTTCCACCACCTCCAACTATATCGCCACGCTCTAAATGTACCCCTCAAAAATAACCTTCAACACTTCCCCTGGGTTGGATTCCCCCGACCCTCAAGAACCCTAAAGTAATGTCCAGTCCCGTTGGGGCCAAAGCTTTCACATGAGCAGATGCCTTGTGGTCCAAAAGGCAGCATGCTGTCTAGCAATGCACTCACCAGGCAAAACCCCCTGTATGTAAATCCCACGTTAATTTATTGAAGCTCGGTCTGAAGGAAGGCATCAAAGATGATGAGCTATATGTAGAGTCATTGTCCAAAGCGCAAACTCCCCGGCAGTGGAGGTAGTTGGAATATGAGTCTAAATAAACGAGGTTTAGAGTACCGTTGGTGTATGTGCAATTGCATAAATATTAAATTATGTTTCTGGTAAAGTCATTCCTGGAGTTCAGATTTTATTTGCTGTTGCTTTATACATTATGTACCCAAGGACGTCCCCTCAGGGTTGCAAGCTCTTTACGGAAAATTGATCCATATATCCATGTATTGTACAGAATAAAATTTGAATCTACTTCACCTGACCGGATTTTTCTTTGCCAGCTTTGAACTTCCTCTTGACCCTACGCCTCCATATGTTGCACCAGGACAGGACTGGCCATCCCCAGGCACACGCTGCCGCCTCCACTTGTGTTTACATACCTGGCACAGCCATGTAGACACTTCCACGGCGGGCCCGCCAGGAGCTGCAGTGTGCTGACATCACGAAACACATCCGCCGCCTGATCGTTTCCACTCTCCAGCCTCACCGTCCTAGGCTCAATCCTCATGTATAGCTTCAGTGTTGCACGGAGCGCTGTTGTCTCTACAGAGAATTGGGAACCACTGTACCACCCAACCCTCAGGTTCCTGAAAGCTCTCACTTCATCTCGAGAAGTCCCTCTCATTCCAAATAAAGGGCTGGGGTGGCTCCCAGCATAGAGCAAAAGCCACGTGCGGGGTGACGTCTGCCTCAGACGGTGGACCCACACTCACCACTTGATTCCACTCACAGTAATCCCATAGGACAAGGTAGAACTGCCCCCATGGGTCTCAGAGACCAAACCTAGAAAGCCTCCCTTTCCTCCCCCACGCTGGCCGGTGGTTTGCAAGGGCGGACCTCGCCTTTAGCGGCTCAGTGCGTAACTGCTTTGTCACCAGGGCTCCCAGGGGGAGCTCGGCCTTCCACAGACATCAGACTGGTCTCCCGTGAAATAGCAGCAGCCAACCTCAGGAGGAGGCTTCCGAAGGACTGGGTCAGTCTTGAAGAGCGGTGAGTGAATTACCCCCCGGTGGGGACTTCCCAAGACCCAGGAGTTAGCTTGTAAAGTTCCTGTGAAACCCCAAGAAGGGATCCATTCATTGCCAGCCCGGCTTGGGGCACTGCCAAGCAGGAGGAGCATGCACGGGGTTCTCTCTCGTGGTGACAGGTTGTGGTTACAGCTTCTGGACAGCCAGGTGGTGCCTGCAGCTCTGGGCTTCCATCCATCGGTCTCCCTGCCGTGGCCTCTCTGATCCTGGGGCTTGACACGCTCTTTGGCCTCAGCGGCCCGAAGCTCTGTCATTGGACGTGATCGAAGCGCTCGGAAGTGATTGTGATCGCTTTTCCGCCTTTTGGCTAAGATCAAGTGTAGTATCAGAAGTGGTCGGTGGTCTCTTCCACCCTTGGTGTACCCACACTGACCGAGGTGTGCACCCCAAAGTCCTCCTGGGGCCTGGACGTGTTCCCTTGGGGTTTGGCCTCTTCCCTAGCTTGATTTGATTCCTGCCGTATCCACCACGACCTCTCTGGGACCCACAGGCAGTGTCCGTCCTTTCTCCAGAGCTGCAGGACGAGCTGCACCTCGGCTACAGGTAGAAAGTGTGGGGTGACATCCTAGCTCCCACTGATCTTTTTCATCCTTCTTTGTGAGTGACCAAACATCATGTCTCTCTGTAGTTTCTGCCTCGAAGCTGTCAGTCACACTCCCATGACTCCCGTGACCATCCATTTCAGAACTCAGAACCCGTTCCACGTCCGCACAGCTCGGCCACTTAGCAGCTGACAAATGTTATCAAGTGAATATTTTATAGTGTTTTCTCTCTCCCCTGCCCCTTCCCTGCTTTAGAAATTCCAGAGATTTTTTTTCACCCCCCTCAGAATATTAGTTTTGGAAGACTGTCTCCAGCTATATTTTTATAGCAGTCCTAATGGTGCCCATTTACCCTGACCTAACGGTTATTTAAATAATTTTTTAAACCACCACCAATAATAAGTGGCATGTGAAACTGATCTGTTGGTAATTGGGGAAAAACTCGGCATCTGTATTTATCAAATAAAATTGATTGGTATTTATTTTGAGAGTTGAAAGTGTATGTTATTTCCCTCCTGTGTCTGAGTCCTGTCCTTATCGTTTTGAACTTCACGTTGAAGCTGAGCTAACGCTGAAAACCTCATTCGGTGGCAGCGTCCAGTCCAATCAGTCCATGCCCACCGAGCTCTCTCACCCTCTCCGTGCCACAACTTGGGGTGAACAAGGCTCACAGAGAGGTTAATAAGGCATGCCCCCTGCACATTGTCTCCTGGGCATATACTGCTCTAGTAGCAATCAATCATAGTTTGGTGTGATGAGTTCTGGGCTGGGGAGTTTGTTGCTTAAAGACCTGGAGGGTGTGAAGAACAGCAAGAGGAGACCTTGAGGTGCAGAACCATGGGAAAGGTGTAGGTACCCAGTAAAGGGGTTGGGACTCAGCAGTGCATGGGGGGCCTCTGAATGAGGCCGCCTGTGGCTGTGAAGAGTTACAGCCTCAGAAGCCCTGCAGAGCGCTTCTGGGCTGCCCCGCTATCAGTCGGAACCACGCCAGGGCAGTGGGCTGGGTGGGGCTGGGTTTAGTGAGCAACTGTTCTGCCAGAACCATCCCCAGGACTTAGCACCGGGGAGAGCTGGATGGTGACCTGTAGCCCGGTCAAAGCCCACCTCTAGTCAGAGTGCGCAGAAATGATCCACTGCAATGCTTGCTCTAGGAGTCGTCTACTGAACCTACTCTCCTTTTCTGTTTACAAGAAAATCTGGGTCTGGAAAAGAGGGGCGCCCCTGTACCCTAAATGTTCTCCAGGGCACACACTGTGCCCTTCCCGGCACCTCTTCTGAACCCTCCATTCCAAACGTCCGGTGGCAACAGACCACCTCCCTTGGCCACTTGGCACTAGGTCAAATCCTTGACCTTTGAAGGACTCTCGTTTCTGAAACTGCTAAGGAACTGGCGATAAGGCCCGTGGGGGCTCCGTGTGCAGTCCCGCTGGCCCCTGGCTGCCTGTGGGAGCGGTGCCTGGGAGGCTCCTTATCAGGCTGCTGGCGCCCTCCCTTGGCCAAAGCCACTTGACCTCTCGGGATCTGGCTCCCAATCTCTGCCCTAGAAACACACACACACACACACACACACACACACACACACACACACACACACCCTGCCCCTGGGGCTGCACATCCCCCTGCACAGGGGAAGAGAGCCTTAGAAGAGCGAAACTCTCTAGTGAGAACCTTCAGCAGGAGCTGTTCCTTCAAGGAAGAGTTCTCAAGTCATCTGGGGCAGGCTTTGTAGGGGGGGAGTGTCACTGAGATACGGGTACAGTTGGGGTGGATGCTTTGAAAAATTAAGTCCTAAACCAATGTGAAGGATTTCTAGATGTGCCAAGAGACTGCCCTGAAGTCTACTCAGCTTAGTCTTCATCGTTATTAGCACATGAGAGAGAGCCCCATGAGGCCCACCTCGTCCCTAAGTGCCCCCTAACCCAGCCCTGGTGGCACAGGTTACAGGTCGAGCTGTTGTTCGTGGGAAGCCACCAGCCACTTCTGGACGAAGGCTCGACTCCTGTAGAGAGTCTCAGGTTCAGAAACCCGCGGGGCAGTTCTCCTCGGTCCTGTAAGGTCGGCAGGCGGTGGGTCGGGTTTGGTAACAGAGCCTTGAGCATCTCTCTGGGGCCCCAGAACTTGTCTTTGCTCAGTAGACAGAAACTTTCTTCTCGCCCCTCCCACCTTGCTTAGCACATCTAATTACAGGTTTGCAAGTAGACAACTCAGCCTTGTGGACCTCAAATGAAGGGAGCCGGAGGGGAGAGACGTGTCCATAATATAATGCTGCACTTCTGAGAAGCCAGCAATGCCAGCAAAACAGAAAGAGGGCGATTGTTCCTCTCGATCGAAATGTAAAGCTCAGAAAAAAAAAGAGAGAAATGTAAAACTGGCCAGTGGGAGAGGTAGCCGGGCCAGCCCACAGCTGCAGGTGTGCTGGCTCTTTGGGAAGAAGGCACAGGTGGTTCACGGGCACCTCTGTGTCTCTGGTAGCTTTAGAAGCAGCACTCCAGGGAGAGAGGGGGGCTTGGTGGGCAGAGATCCTTGGAAGGGACCCAGGCGGAAGTCGGAGGACCACGTGGAGGGAGAGCAGGCCTGGGTCGCCCCCCTGCCTCTGCACAGTGAGGGCAGCTTGTGTGCACAGGGGTGTGTCCTTGGGCCTTCGGAACCTCCCTGATCCCACTAGCCGATCTGTACTGATTCCTTTCTTAACATATGGGCGTGAGCGTGACACCCTCACCTGTCAAGCTGCCTGTTGGGGGGAAAACGGGAGCCTGAGCCACTTGCGTAAGGCAGCCTCCTGAAGGTCAGTAATTTGAGACAAGGCACCACTCCATGGAAGATGGGGCTTGCTAGTTGTAAAGAGTTAATGGTCCTGGAAGCCATAGGGGCCAGATACCCTGTCCTGTCCTGTGGGGTCACCATGCATCAGAATTGCCTCGCCGGCAGTGAACTGAGAGTGGAGCTGCCTCTGGTCGGGGTTTTGCAGGAAGCAGGTGTCTCCTCAAAGTCCTGGACACAAGGGTACAGCACACAAGGGTGAGGCATAACGTATTGAGACAGGGCCTACAAACGGTCGGAACGCGCCTGCCAGCCGTGGCTG
Organism: Nesogale talazaci; assembly: GCA_004026705.1. Lineage (NCBI taxonomy): Eukaryota > Metazoa > Chordata > Mammalia > Afrosoricida > Tenrecidae > Nesogale > Nesogale talazaci. Next base: position 21,133 of record PVJH01018313.1, on the reverse strand, counting down.
GCCGCAGACACAGGCTCTCCAGAAGACACTCATCTTCTTTGGGCTGCAGCGCCCTCCAAAACCCAGGGTCCAGTGAAAACAGGAGCTTGACGGGGCTCTGCTGAGCCGGTTACATTCGAGAAGGGGCTCAGCTCAGGGTGCAGGGACTGTTCTCATGGCAGCAGGTGGACTTCCACGGGGCCACCTTGGATAGATTTCCTGAGACGGAGAGCAATGTGAGCACAGGATGCCATCGTTTCAGTGCAATGGAACTTGCTGCCTTACTGAGGAAGAGGCCAAGATGAAGAAATCCCGAGAGGTGTTCCATCATGACAATGGACTTGCTCATGCTTGATGTCGTGGGCGGGGTGGGAGTGAGTGGAGTGGGGAGGGGGAGAGTGGAACTTCCGCCAGGCTGTGAGCCAATGCGAGCAGACCCCGGGTCTCTCTCCGAGTGAGTTCTTACCACCACCCTGTCAGTGCGCTGTCAAGTGCTTCCCCACTGTGCGCCGGGAGCCCTGTACCCGGAGTGGGGCGTCCACAGTGTCTGTCAGCCACGGCAGGAACCCTGGCACAGGCGTCGTTCTGCAGGACTAGTCTACAGCTAGACACACAGGCGGCCGTCCCGGGGAAGGGGAGAGCTGTGGATGACTGAGATGGGACAGGGTTCAGGTCAGAGGGGCCAGAATTTAGGAAGAGGAAGGTGGGAAGGAACTCGCTCACTGTCGTCCATTCCATTCCACCCCTACTGAGTCCAGAGGACAGGAGAGACGGCTTCTGTGGGTCTTTTTTTTTTAATCATTTTATTGGGGCTTTTATAGCTCTTATGACAATCTGTGCATCAATTGTATCAAGTACATTTGTACATACGTTGCCGTCCTTATTTTCTAGATGTTTACTTTCGATTGAGCCCTCTGTGCCAGCTCTTTTTTCAAAAAAATCATTTTACTGGGGGCTCATACAACGCATCACAGTCCATACATCCATCCATTGTATGCAAAGCACACTTGCACAGTTGTTGCCATCATCCTTCTCAAAACATTTGCTTTCAGGCTGAGCCCCGGTGGCGTCGTGGTTGTGCGCGGGACTGCGGCCCACTGAGACGGAGGTTCAATTCCAGCAGTGGGGCTGGGCCTCCTACTCCCACCACCGGAGAGCAGTGATGCCCAAAAACAAAAACAAACAATTTGCTTTCTACTTAAATCTTTGGTATCAGCTCCTCATTTTTTCCCCTCCCTCCCCATCCCCCTCTCCCTCATGAAACCTTGATAATTTATAAATTATTATTACTTTGCCATATCATAGACTGTCCGATGTCTCCCGTCACCCACTTCCTTGTTGTCCGTACCCCAGGGAGGAGGTTATGTGTAGATCCTTGTCATCGGTTCCCCCTTTCTACCCTATCTTCCCTCCACCCTCCCGTATGGCCACGCTCACCACTGGTCCTGAAGGGGTCATCTGTCCTGGATTCCCCGTGTTTCTGGTTCCTATCTGTCCCAGTGCACATCCTCTGGTCTAGATGGATTTGTGAGGTAGACTTGGGGTCATGATGGGGGGAGGGAGCATTGAAGAACTAGAGGGAAGTTGCAGATTTCATCCTCTCTTTTTTGTAATTCTTTGCAGGAGTAGGAAGTGTCCTCTTTCTCCCAAGAAGCACCTGGTGGTTTAGAACCGCTGTCTGTGAGGTTAGCAGCCAGTGCACAGGCCTCTGCACACCAGGGCTCCCCGGTGGGGGAAAAAGCAGGAGTGGACACAGCGGAAGCCAGGAAGGTGGCAGGCTGAAGCCCGTAAGGGATCATGGGAGCTGGGGACATACACGGTTCTGTCCCGAGGAGGCCCTGGGACCCCTTTGGGGACCTGTTCAGGGTAGGAGGGCGGTGAGGAAGCAGTGAGCAGTTGCCGGGAGAGGCAGGAAGTGGGGGTTGAGGGTAGGCAACTCTTGCAGGAAGTACGGCTATTAAGAGGAGGAGAGCATGGAGGCTGGAGGGAAATATAGGCCAGAGGAGTTGATACAAACGCTAAGGAGAGGGTGCCAATACCTCGAGGAGTAGGTGAGGATTCAAAGGAGATGGGGCAGGGGCGGGACCCATGTCCCAGAGAAACGTGTGTGAGGGCAGGGGGTGGGGGTGGGGGCTGTTGGGGGTGGGTGAAGGTGCCCGTCCAGGCAGAGGAGGACAAGGAGGCAGAATTGGGCAGCTGTCTACCTGCACAGGGCCGGGAGGCGGCATACCGGACTCCTGATTCTTGATAAAGACTGTCTCCGGTGTAGGCCAGCGCAGGAGGGCTCTGTGGGGGCCCCTGGGACCGTCTGAGATTTAGGGACGAGGGGTGGCTGCTCGTGGCTCATCACGCCAGGATGTCTCTGACCTCCCTCTCCCTTCACCCGCCCTCCTGCCCACCCTCTACACCGTGTCAAAGAAGGAAAGAATGACACGCTCCCTGCCCTCCGGTCCATTCCGACAGGACCACAGAGGAGACCCCCCCTGTGGCTTCCCAAGACCGGAACTCTCTACCCTTAGAGGCAGCCCCATCTTTCTTCACAGGAGCAGCTGGTGATCGGCAACTCCTGGCCTTTCACTTCGCGGCCCCGTCTATAGTCCATCCCGCCCCCAGGCTCCTCTGTCCCCACTCGTTCACGCAGCCAGGGCAGTCTCTCTTGATGGACGTGTTCCCGGTGCAATGTGCAGAGCCACACTGACACGACCCTGTGACTCCTGAGACAGTGTTCACCGAGGGCCGCTAACACCCAGCACCTGTCTGCCTCCGGACGGAAGAGCACAGTCCCCACAGTTCTTACCGAAAGGTTGACCCCACGTTTAAGCAAGCCTCTCTCTGCATTGTCCAGCGTGGTAGACTCAAGCCCACGAGCCTATGAAGGGGATGACAGTGGCCCCGTGCAAATCCAGGCATGTGCTCAGTGGAAACTCCACGCTGACTTTCAGAGATGGGCTACAGGAAGTGTCCATCACCCGACATTCCTGATGTGTACATTGGTGGGACACTGGAATACTGTTTTGCATACACGGGGTTGATAAGAATAGCTCGAGTCATAACTCATCCTGCTTCCTAAAATATGGCTACGAGAAAATTTCCAAGTTACACCACTTGCATTCCGCAGCCCCATGATGTCGTGTTTCTGTTGGACAAAGCGGCTCGGGAATGAACCCCCTGTTGATGAGGATTCAGTGCGTGGGAAGCCCCGCCAGGGAAGGAGTACAAGCAGAAAAGTCCAGACGGTGGGAAGTCTACCGGAATGAGTGAGAGGCACGTATTACGGCTCTTCTGCCCCAGCAACCCTGTTGGCACAGTGGTTACGTGCTGGGCTGCAGCCTGTGAGGTCAGCAGTTTGAAACCACCCTGAGGGAGAAAGACAAGACTCTCCACTCCTGTAAGGAGGTACTGTCTCTGGAATGGATGGGCTCCAAGTCTATGGCAGTAAGCTTGCTTTGGGTTTTCAAGCCACAATTCCCTTTATTAAAAATCATCTCATTAGGACATCATCCAGACATCATCCAGTTCAATAGGCCAACCCTATCAAGAACTCTTGTGCCATCGCCACCACCATCAGTTTTAGAATGTTTTCTTCCTTCTTGTACCTGTTACTACCCCGTGACCTTCCCTGTCCTGCCCCCCAAACCGATTGTCTCTAGAAAGTCACCCCTCCTGAGTTCCAGCCACTTAAAAACAGAAAAACACCCAACCAAAGAGTCAAGGGCCAGTTTGAAAGAAAACATTCAAAACCAGAGCAAACTCACAATATGTCAAAAGGGAGAGCCAATGATCAGGCTTTAACCATTCCCGTCGGCTTTTGTTTTAATCGACTATAATCAGTTCTACAGTGCTCACTGTCGGATAACCAGGTGTGGTAGTTACATCTTCTAGGGTCACCTTCAGACTCTTCAGAGTGAAAGGGGTGGAGTTTATCCTGTCAATCCCATCATAGCTTGATGACCTCACTTGGAGGCGCTGTGGAGATAGACACCTTACTGTGGAGGCAGGATGCACACTTTCTGCTTCCTCTCCTTACGAGCCATGCTTGTTGACAAACCACATGGCGCTATGCTGAGGGCAGCCAGCGGCCTGGAGCAGGAGAAGCCACGTGGAGATCCACGCCAGTGCGGAGATGCTTCCACTGCCATTGGATCCACAAGACTTTCTACCAACTGGGCTGTGATCTTCCTGCAGTCGACATCATTGCATGTGCTCTGTGAGTCTGGAGAGGAATTTACAGACTGGTATTGGACATATGGGCTAATATCAGACTTGTGGACTTGATCTGGACTGGGCTGGTATGTTTTCTTAATATACAATTACTCTTTGATATCCACACATTGGCGTGTCTCTGGATTTGTTTCTGTAGTCCATCCAGGTTGATGCATCAGGTTATTCCCATCCCTCTATTATGGTCAGAGGGAACTCACTGGAGGCTTAGTCTGTGTATAGATCCTGTAAATGTACTGGTGGCTTCTGCTGTCCTCCCTGGCCTTCTGCAAACCAGAATTTCACAACTTAAGCTCTGATATCATTCCCTCCTTCAGATTTGGATCAGATTATTTACAATCCTTACATCACACAGGGTGCTGTGCTGCTTCTATGTGGGCCAATTGCCATCTCACTGACATGGCTGCATGCTTGAAAAAAGCCTTTTAAAAAAAAACCCTAGACGCTATTCTTTCTACAAGCTGGGTGCCGTCTAGTTTCTTCACCACACTTTGCTGTGGCACCCATATCTTTCCTGTTTTCTTCAGGAGCCGCCGTAATTCCTTAGGTGATGGATTACAATTCTGGACTCTGTGCCTGTGGCTATGCATATAATCACATCTTGGAGGGCGCTCTCTGCTGTTTGGGTGGAGAGGAGAAGGGTGGGATGAAGACCTGACTTTCCTAGAGGGTAAGATGCCCTGGTAGCCTAGGGTTACTCAGAGGGCTGGGACTTGAAAGGACCGCAGTTTGAATCCGCCAGCCACTCCTTGGGAGAAACACGGGGCTTTCTAATCCCTGAAACAGCCACAGCCTCAGAAACTCACAGGGGCAGGTCTACCCTGCCCCATAGGGTCACTGTGAGTCGGCCTCAACGTGATGGCAGCGAGTCTGGTTTTTTTTTTTTTTTTTTTGGTTGGAGAACACACTCTGCCCCCTCCCCCGCCCAGGGGGACACCTCTGCTCTTGCCTCGCTGGGTCTTTACCTAGAAGGTCTTCCCCTCCCCCACAGCGAACCTCGTTCATCCTGTTGGTCACCTCCCTCTCCTTTCTCAAGTACCCCCACACCCTCCCCAGCCTCCTCCTCCTCCTCCTTCCCACCACAATAGGCAGAACTCCTCCCCATCCCCACCCCAACCCCTGTGTGTGCTTCTGCCTCACCACCTCCCCGTAGGTTTCCTTCTGACTGTCACCTCCAGTAAGACCATGAGCCCCCAGAAGGCAGGTATCCCAACAGTGCTAGATCCGTACTGGAGGGCCAAGTGCCCCTTTCCCCAGCAAGACCTGGAAGCTTGTGTCGCAGCCAAGTTCACGGTGCTGGAACTCGAAGCCAGGGTCCTGGAGTCATCATGCTGCATGACACCAGAGCCGCCAGTCAGCCAGACCAAACCCATTGTCAGCAAGTCCATAGGACAGACTAGCAGGCTCCCGGGAATGTCCCGAGATTACAATCAGAATGGAAGCAGACTGCCACATCCTTCTCCCTAGAGCAGGTAGTGGATTTGAACCGTCAACCCTTCAGTGACAGCAGAGCTTTTTAACCACTCGGCCACCAGTGCACCTTGCGGGTGGATCAGTTAGTACCTGCTATTTAGTATTGATGGGACACCCCCTATCGGTGTGTTGCTGGCTGGACACAGCCTGTGCCCCTTTGGAAGGGTGTGGAAGGAAGGGGGGGGGAGGGATTAAACCCAGAGCTAAAGTCAGAGGGAGGCTGAGGACCATGTGGGGGGGGGGGGCTTTGGAGTAGGCAGGGGCACAGTCACTTTGAGGGACCCCACTGTGGCCGGTGGGGCTGAGGTGCTGGGCCGAGGGCGGCTGCGAGGGGTTCTTAAACCTGCACTGCAGACACCCTCCTCCCTTCCCCGCCCTGGGTGCCTTCTTCGTCGTGTTCTGATCTTTTGTTTGTTAAACAGAAAAAAATACACCCTGAACCTGATGCACCCCTTCAGATAAAGGGCAGCTTCCGTGTGGCCCCTGCATGTATGTGGACCCTGACAAGAGTTCCAGGGGCGCTCCCACCCACCACACCCCACTCAGAGAGGCTCTAGGCAGAGGGTCTCAACCTTGCTCATGCCACCACCCCTTCCTACAGTTCCTCATGGTGTGGTGACCCCCACCATAAAAGTATTTTCCTTGCTGCTTCACGACTGTTATTTTGATACCGTTAGGAATCGTTGTGTAAATATCTGATATGCAGGCTGTATCTCCACTGTTACACATTGAATGGACAGCATTAAGGCATTGTGATTCATCCCAGAAACAGTAGGCAATTATCCATTGTGGAATATTTCTTTCTAATGACATATCAATGAGGCTCTATGGCAGTGACCAGCCCCGCCCCTTGGGGTTTCCCAGGCTGGGGCCTCCGTGGGAGCGGGCAGCCAGCCTTCCACGGGTGGGTTCAACGGCTGACCTTGTGGTCAGCGCTGCCCAGTGCATCTCCGACAGGGCTTCTCACCGGGCTCTGAGAAGCGACCACAGCAGGTTCCGATCTCCAGCCACAGCCCCGTTGTGCAGAAAGCCCCCTTGCAGTCTGCACATCCGCCCTCCACCCAGGGGTGAGCGCCCCTTTCAGCTGGAGCCAGTGAAAGCCACTCCGTCACTGCTGCTTACTTACACGCGGTTTATTGGCGCCAGGGTTTACGTTTCCTCCCAGAGCCTACCCTGAACCCCTCTCTCCCCACCGTTCCCGCCCCGCTGGGAGCAAGCCGCTTTCCCAGGAGGATCCCGTGTCCCTCGGGCCCCGGCACAGGATGGACAGGATGCCGCCCAGTCTGCTGTGGCTCCAGTGGATGCCCCGCATGCTGGCCCCCGGCAAAGATGAGCTGAAGTGGCTCCCTGGTTCATGAGTCTCTGGCTTGCCTCCCCGTCTGGACCCCATCCTTTCCACTCTCCCTCTCTGGAGAATCTGGGCACAAGAAGAGACTCAGGACCCTGCTGGGAGAGGGACGAGCAGGCAGCCTGGATGGACGCCCCCAGGGCTAATCGGGGCCCCTGGTGTAGCTTGTGGGCATGGGCGCTTCTCCCTGGTCCAGTGATCCAGGGAGCAGGCAGAGTTGGAAAAGATCCCACCCTGGCCCGGACCTCCTTAGACAGTCTTATCAACAAGACCAGGGACGGGGACAGGCGGGGAGGACCAAAAAGAAAGAAAGGGGGAGATCTAACAAGCCATGGCTCGTTTCGTTTCTTGAAATGGACTGTGTGATAGACACTAGACTATATAATAGTATAGAGAGAGATAGGCAGTATCTGTTGTTTAAAGATGCCTCCAGGTTCCTTATGCCTCCAGCCTACATAGTGAGCGTCTGAGAGGCTTGGGTCAGAAGAGGAGAAGCAGAACTGAAACGGACTTGTGGCAAGCGAGTGCCTCACCATCAAACACGCAGATGAGGGTCTCAGTCTTAGGAGAGGCTGGCAGAGGGCGGCCTGCAGTCTTGCTGACCTCAACGATGTCCACCCATTACTTGTTGAACAGCATTGTCGATCTGAAGGTCTTGTCCTTCCTCTTAAATGCAGTGGGAGATCCTAAAGGCTGTTAAGCACGGCGGCATAACACATGTATTCAAGGAAAACCTCCCTGTATCAGTGGCCATTCAAGTGATGGCCTAAACCTCCTCGCAGGCGACAATCATGAAGTCTGGACAAAATAGCTTAAAGGATAGATTTAAAGGCTCTAGGATCACTGCTGGGTAAGTATTAGACCAGCGATCCTCAACCTGTGGGTCGCGACCCCTTTGGGGGGAGGGGCAGGTCGAGCAACCCTTTCACTGGGTTCACCCAATTCATAACAGGAGTAAAATGACAGTGATGAAATAGCAACGATAATAATTTTATGGTGGGGGGTGGGGCTCACCACAACAGGAGGAACTGGTCCGAAAGGGTTGTGGCCCGAGGCAGGTGGAGAACCCCTGCATTAGACTTTTCAACGCCAGGTCAACAGTTCAAGACCATCAGCCGTCCCATGAGAGAAAGCCGAGGCCGTCTGCTCCCATGGAGACTCACCGCCTCCGACACCCAAGGGAGCGTCTAGATGGCTATGGGTGGGAAGCGATTAGATGACAGCGGGCTTCACTCTTGTGATGATCTATTTTGGATGTGCCCCAGGGCTGGAGAATAATTCACTCTTGAAAAACTACAGCTGGAAAAAGCAAGAATCAGGACGATGCGGCCGAGCGCTGTGGCTCTCGTGGCAGGAAAATCTCAGGCTTACCCTTTTAGGAGGCCCGGCATAAAATCTCAAGCTGTCAGGGCAGCTGGAACTGTAAAGGGGGCGGGGAAGAATTGTGTAGGTGAGAGAACTGCAGAAAGTCTAAGACTCCCAAATCAGTGTAAACGCTGTCTTAACCCCTGGCTAAGGGCTAAAGAGCCTGATTTTAAAACATAAAATTATAAGATATATATTTTTTAACCAGGCAGAGACTCTAGAGGGCACAGCCTTTGGAAACAGGAATGGAGCGGGCAGAGGAGATGGCTGCTTTTAAAGACCTGCTTCAGTTCCCCAGCCGGTGTGTGACTCCGCAGTGAAGCACTGGCTTGAGATGTCAGGGGAGAGGGCAGCTGGGGATTGAGTGAAGAATCCCCAAAAGCAGAGGGACCACAGAGAAGAAGGACCCAAAGTCTGACAGAAATGTCCCAGACCCTTGGCTGAGTGACAAATCTCATGAGCCTGAGAGAAAGACAGGGGAATGAGGCTAAGAAAACCAAACTGCACTGGAGGCTGCAGGGTCTGGGCAGAGGTAGCAGCGGCTGCTCGCCGTGGGGGAGACAGACTTTGCCGTTGAAGTCCAGGAAAGCTCACCGTCCTGGGGGGTAAGTGTCGGCAGTGGTCAGACGCAAGAACGGAGACAGCCACGCAGATGTCTGTGATTCCAACCTCTGCTCCGGGGAACGGCAGACAAGAACAGCAGGCTCTCGATGGACACAGATGGTGGGCTGGGCTGGCAGAAGCATCAAAGACGATATGACAAATAGGATAAAATGGAAATAGACATGGTCAAAGATTCAAAGGAAAAAGTCGACTTTAATGATTGAAAAGGAAACTCAACAGAGAAATACAAATGTATATATATCCTACATGGAAATTTCATAGCTAAAAGTGCCAGCATTGCAAATTTAAAAAGTCCACTGGCTAGATCTTACAAAGCTGGAATAGGAAAGTGGATTGAGAGAAACTACTCTGTACATCTGAAGAACAGAGAGAAAGGACATGGAGAAGTTAGTTTGGAGATCGGAAGGAACAGCATCAAAAGGGCCAAAATATATGTCATTGAAAGGTCAGAAGGTGAAGAGAGTGAGGAAAGGGTAGAACTAGGTATCTGGATAAATGTGGGCCCAAGTTCCCCCAATTTGGTGCAAAATGTTTGAGCCAAACATTGCAACAATTTCAAGAAGGATAAATGTAAAGAAGATCACCTCCGGGATTATCATACTCTCAAAGGAGAATGAGAGCCAAAGATGAAAAGAGACCTCTGAAAAGCAGCCATAACAGTAGGCACATATGTAAATATGTATATATACTTTATAGATAGGAACACTATGATACAAGGATCTGCTGCTTTCTCAACAGAAACAATGCAGGTCAGAAGAGATAAGAACAACACAGTCAGAATATTGAAAGAAAAAGCTATCACTGATAATGCCATACTTGGTAAAACGGTCTTCCAAAATCCTGTTAAATTAGGACATTTTAAGGATACTAAAAACGGAGAGAATTCATTACCAGGAGGCTGCACGGCCAATGTTAAAAGGACTCAGCTCTGTAGTAAGGAGGGGAAAATATCGAATTGCTGAATATGTAAGTCAACTAAAAGAAAAAGTATCTCGATTTATATGTAATACGTGTAAATATTGACAGCAATAACTTCAAGGCCAGTGGGCTTGAGGGGGTAAATGAAAATAAACTACTGTAGCTTATTTTACCTGAAATGATTGATTATTAACTCTAAATAGATAATGATGAATTAAAAGATGTTAGGATCCTTAGAGCAGCCGCTGAAAACTATGCAAAGCCACATAGCTCTAAAGACAGTGACCCCAACGATCCACTGTCATTACGACCCACAGCGACCCCGGGCGGGGATCGGATAGCCTCAACCTTTTCCCAAGAAGCAGCTGGTGTGTTTGAAAATCCAACCTTGTGGCCAGTACCAAAATGATGGCTTATAAGAACGTCAAACCTCCCACCACCGGAGAGCAGTGATGCCAAAAAAAAAAAAAAAGAACGTCAAACCAAATTCACTGTCTCGGAGTCGATTCGGACTCAAAGTGAACCTACAGGGCCGAAACCTTCCATAGGTTTCCCAGACTATACATTCTCACAGGAGTAGAAAAGCCACAACCCTCTCCCAAAAGTTGAGTTAAAGCAAGCATCTTACTGGATATATAAGGAGGACTGTTTCATCGTTACAAAGAAAAGTCTTCACACCAAGAGGGCATAAGTGTGTATTTTAAAGAGGCATAGTTTATTGTTCTGAGTCCCCGATAAAGGTTTTTGTTTCGTTTCGTCTGGTTTTTAAGTGAGTGACTCTTAAGGGGTGATGGGGCCCAGTGCAGATTGTAGGGTCCTTGGGCTGGAGTGGAGGCGGGGTGGGCTGTACGGTGAAGAGAAGAGGAGGACAATATCAGGATTGAGGGGAGAAAGGCTCAGCGCCGGCTTCCCTAAAAGCTTAAACTCCCTGCCAGCCAGTGGATTCCCACCCAGAGCGGCCCTTCAGGCCAGAGTAGAACTGCCTCTGTGGGTTTCCGAAAGGGCAACTCTTTCCGGGAGTAGACTCCCTCAGAGTGGCTGGGAGCTGCCGACTGAGTGTGGGAAGTTCAAGAGGCCCCGGTCGGTGCTGCTAACTGCGGGATCTGCGGGCGGGCGGGCGGTCTTTGGCATTGACTCGGGAGAAGTGGGCACAGAACTGAGCCCGGGGGTTCATTGCGAGGTGAGAGAAAGAGGTGGAGGAGAGGAGGCCTCACAGGAAATTGCTAGGAAGATGGGAGGGAGCCAGGGAGTCCAGAAGAGAGCGTGTTTGAAGAAGAGGGTGTGCTGGGTCTGCGCTTGGAGCTGAGAGAGGCCCAGGACCGAGGCCGGTGGCAGCCAGCCAGTGGGCAAACCTCTCCCGGGGCACAGGGGTGACCCGGCTCAGAGCCTGCTTCGCAGAAGCTCCAGCCAGGGACATGTAGGTGGACAACTGCATTGCCCTTGGGGCATTCATTAGAGGGGGTGTGCCTAAGCTTTGGAGGCGAGACAGCCCAGGGGAAGGCCTCGGAGAGGGGCAACACTGGACCGGCCCATGACGGATGCACAGGGTTTTCCAGATGGAGAGAGAAGGAAGGTCCAGTTTGTTTTGTTGATCCAAGGTGGGGGAAAGGGGGTGTATGAAAACCTTTGGGTGGGTGCAGGTCCCAGAGACTCTCCTCAAGTCTGACCAGGGTGCAGGGGCTACCTGGAAGGGTGGGGAGCACCTTGACTGTGGAGCTGGGGAAAGATGTGCTGGCCGACGTCCCCGGCATCGAGGCGTGGCCACTGGAAAGGCGGGCTTGCTGGTTCGTTTCTTCGGCAGGCTGCGCGCCTGGCAGTTTTATTAGACACGTGCAGCCCAGCTGCAGGGACACAGGACACAGCTCCCCCGGCCCAGACCAGCGCCGAAGCGCTACCTGCAGAACGACACCCCCATGTGGGGAAGTCCTCAGACAGGAAGCGGTCAGGGATGGGGGGCAGCTGTAAATGCTGATTCAGAGAGGACAGGTGAGGGCAGCCCGGAGACCCTGGGTGTGGGGGAGCCCCTGGTTACGGTCAGCAACTGACAGCCAGACACCTTGCATTGTAGAGCTGACCAGAGGAGGCCTCTGGCATGGGGCCTGCAGGGGATCTGGTTTTTAAAGGTCCACGGTGAGGGAAAGGGGGGAGAGGAGGGAGGTGGGAATGTATGCCAGACTTCCTCTGGACGAGGTGTGTTGGTTTGTGGACGTGTGAGATCTTCAGCTGCGGGGGCACACCAAGTGCAGCTTCACACATGGGCGTCGCCAAACTCCCTGTCTTGGAGTGGGTCTCCTAAGGCCGTCTCCTAAGCCAGCCTGGGAGAGCCCGGTGAATTTCCAAGATTGTACATCTTTGCTGGAACAGAAAGCAGCTGACGGGTCTGAACCTTCCTAACGATCACCCAGCCCGCTCTGCAACCAGGTAGTCTCTTTCCCATGGCATGTGGACTCTATTGATGCTTCCGGTTTACAGAAGACCCCCTGTCTTTCATGCCATTCTCACTGGGGAACCACTCACGCGGCAATGAGAGCAGGCGGGTGGCGTCGGGATCGGGTTAGAGCAGTTAGGGAGGATTTTGAAGCCACACTCAACTGAGTCGCTCCCTGACCCAAGGAAGCTTCCCGCCTGAGGGCACGTTGTTGAACCCTCGCTGACACCTAGAACTTCCTGACTGGGAGACTTTCCCACAGGCTGGCTTCTGCCTCTGGCCTTTCAGCCACGCTCTCCTCTGGCCCGTGCAGGCCCTGCTGCCGGGTGGCCCCTGACCCGGGCTTACAGGGTCGCCACACTGCTGAGTGAGCCTGGGGGTGCGGTATGAAGAGAGGGCTGGGGGGCTCCCAGGTGGGAACGCTCCCAGAAGCCACTCCACCCAAGGAAGCCCATCAGGGACAGGCCAGTGATACAGGCCAGTGGCTATGAGGCCGTGAATAAGTCCCCCATACCCGAAGCCAAGGGGAGCCACGGTGGCACTGTGGCTAATGGGCTAGACTGGAAACCTACGGGTTGGCGGTTTGAACTCACTGGCCTCTCAGAGGGCAGCCTGCTTCCCGAAAGACGCCCACCCCAAAGGCTCCTGAGGCCGGCCCACTCGTGACCCAGCTCAGAGGGCTTTGTCTGCTCCCCCCGGTTCCCACGAAGGGACACTTGCCCTGGAGGCCGGAATAGCTGAAGTTACAGCACGGCTTTGCCCACGTGGGAACCCACCGCCAGCCCCACCCTTGGGTTTGAAAGGAACCTGGGCAGGCAGGGCGGGGGAGGAGCCAGAAGCTGAGAGCATCACCTGTTGCCTGGGAAATTCACATTGGGTTTCCTCTCCCTATTCTGCCCTCCCCCTCTCATGGGTCAAGGGCGTTCCGTGGGCTCCCCATCGCCCCCTGTGCTGTTGCCCGCTCTTGGGGACTCCGTGGGCAGCGGTGGCTTCAAGGCGCTGTGGGAGAGGGCCGTTGGGAGTTTGGGGCATGGTGGGCAGGTATGGGTGGGCTCTGGGGTCAGCCCGGGATGGTGGGTCTGGGGGAGAGTAAACCCCAAGGACCTTTGTAGCAAGAAGGTTTTCTTCATCTCCAAGGAAGCCCTTGGGCTTGGCATCCTCCCCACCCCCACATCCGACCAAGAGATGAGGTGCACGGGTCTAAGTTTGGAGGAGCTGGAGAGTGTGGCTGAAGTGGAGAAAGGCCGTGGGAAAGACAGTAGATCTGAGACCCACAGATGGGAGTTCAAGGCCCTCCCCTGTCCTTTGTTGGCTCTGTGACCCTGGACTTGGCCTCCTAGAACCTGGGTTCTTCTCTCCAAACCAGGGGCTCCTGGCCCCTCTCGGGGCTCTTGGGAAGAGCAGATGAAATGTGGATCATGAAGATCAAGATCCTCACCACTCCCTGGATGCCAGAGGACCTGGCCTTCTTCTTGGATGGCTCCTGGACCTTGCTCTCTAGGTTAAATCACCTCCCTACAGGGAAACTGACTTTATTTATTACCATCACAAACCCTGCCCAAACACGACGGAACCCATGGTTTCCTGCATGGGCTGCCATGGGCACCACCGGTGTGGGGGAGCTCTGGGCAGAGCCCAAGGAGCCAGGGTGAGCCTGTGCCAGGCCAGGCCTCGGCCTCCCTCGCTGAACCTCGAGGGCTGAGCGACAGCGGCCTCTGGCTCCCATCGCCCACTCTCTGCCTTGTTCTTCTAGAGCGATCTCTTCCAAGCCCCTGTCAGCAGCACTCTGCTTCTCTGGGGATGCCTCTCTGCCATTCCAGTGTCCTGCCCCACCCCTGGGTGCCCTGTCAGGTGGCACAAGGTTGGAGTCTGGGGCCAGAGGACCTAAGTCTCAGCAGGTCTGCGTGTTCACAGCGTCTCTGAAGAGTTGAGGCGACCCTGGCCCTGGCTGGAGGTTCAGTCACTCTCCAAGGAAGCTCTGGCTGGACCTTGCTCCTCAATGGCCGCTGCCTTCTAGCAGGTTCCATGGGCCACTGCCACGATCACAGCCGCAGGTCCATGCTTGCCCTCAGAGAAGGAGCCCCTGGGTCAATGCCCCAGAAGACAGCCAGCCTGAGAAGGCCCACCAGCACCTCCCCACATGCTCAGCATCTGACGCCCCCAGGGACCCACTGGGCTGAGTTATCCCCCGCTGGGCCTTTGCCTGGGGAGGAGCTAGGAGTCCCCCTGTCTGGGAGGCCTTGGGAAACCTCACTTTGAGCCTTTGTCTTTTTGGTTTTTTGGGGGGGGCATCATTGCCCTCTGGTGGGAGTAGGAGGCCCAGCCTGGCTCCTGGAGAGCTGCTGCTGGATTTGAACCGCCAACTCGGTGGGCCGCAGTCCCGCGCACAACCACTTTTGCCTTTTGAGCAGCGTTCCGGGTTGGCGGCGAAGTACCCGCCGCCTCCCATTTTCATTGGGCTTCCGCTCTGGTGCACTTCTGAAGTGAGTCTGCTTTGTTTTTCAGGTGAAGTGAGCAGGAAGGGTCTAGAGGCCTGAGGTCACTCAAGCGGTAGCAGGGGCCCAGTCCAAGCCTCGGGGCTGGCAAAGAACACAGCTTAGCGCGCAGCTGGGTTGTGGACGGAAGTCACGGAGGCTTGGGGGAGACTTCTCAATGCTCTCTTTGTCTCCCTGTGGTCAAGGGGGGCAACAGGGGGTGCAGAGGGATCCCACGTGAAGTACTATGAAGGGTGGGACCCATGATCTGGTCTGTTGATAAGAGGAGTGAGTTCAACCAAGCGAGTGCTTTGGGGGTGTTTTCACACGTGGGGGGACATGGGGCTGGGGGCTGGATCTCAGGCCACAGGTTTGTCTCCGATTAGTGGAAAAGGTCCCCCCAGGCCACCTGCTGCATGTCAGGAGGATGTGTAGGGACAGTGGGCTGGGATGCCAAGAGGTGTACTGGCGTTAGGACATGCAAGGGGCCACTGATGTTGGGGTAGAAGCTGATCCCAGGCCAAGGAAAGGTTTTAAGCAGGAGAGCTGTGGTGGGCCCACCCCTCTATGGCAGGAGGCTAGGTCCTGATGCTGGCGGCTTCCTCTTCTACATTGCTGCTATTCCGGGCCCTGGGCTCTGGGGGAGACTTCTCGGTTTTCTCATCTTCCCTCTTTGCACTCCCTCCCCACGTCAAGGGTGACAACAGGGGGTGCCAAGAGGTCCCATGTCAACCGTGAAGGACGAGACACACGGGAGATCATAACCGAGCATCAACCTAGAATTTTCCTCCCCACCTGGCTCTGCGGTCATCTTGGGGCTACAACCCTTTCTTGTCCAATCCATCTACCCAATAACAGCCTCCCCCCCAGCCCCCACCCCATCTCTGGAGCTGTAGCCGAATTCTGGACAGCAGGACCCACAGCCAGCCCCAAGCCCCCAGCACCCAGTTCAGATCCAGTAAGCGCAAGTCCCCTTAAAGATGACTTGGGGTTCTCCCCACTCTGCTTTGCAGATGTGGAAACTGAGGCCCAGAGAGGGGCAGGAGAGAGCCCGAGAAAACACTGTCTGACTCCAGCCTTAGACAGCCCACACCCCAGGCTGGGCTCTGTCCCTGCCCGGAGGCAGCCCGGGGGGCTTTTGGGCTTGGAGCCAGTCCAGTGGGACAGCGGCCAGGCCACCTCCCAGGCTGGGGGCCACTCGGTCCTTGCGACAGCGCTAACTCTGGCCCAGGCCGGGGTGGGGATGGGGGGAAGAGCTCTCGTGGGGCGGGGAGGGGGGGAGGGGGGCTAAGGACGGGGTTGACGAGGCCCAGCCCCACTGCTCACCAACCTGTGATATTATCTCTGGCCTTGGCTCAGCCCTCAGAGCAGGATGCGGCTTTCAACACCTCCCTCCCCTCGGACAGGCCGGGGGCTTTTCGAGTTTCTCACGGCATGGATCCAGGGGCTGGGCCTGAGGGGAGGCCCCCAGCCTGGAGGCAAGGAGGCCGCAGACAGTCACAGCCCCTGTCAGGAGAGGAGGAAGCCCTGCAGGAGAGGGGTGGAGCTGTGGGCCTGGGGCCTGTTCCGCCAATGTCTTCCCCCATCTCTCCCACCTCCTCTGCTGCCCGTAATCCTGGGCGGCTGTTCAAGGAATTCTCCACCCGTGTGTTAGTGATTTATTTAGACTCGGCTCATCCCTCCCGCCTGGCGGGTGACAGACCCCCACCCCCACCCCCCTCCCTGGGGCGGTTTTCATCTGCAGCACTGCAGGCCTGGCCCCGTTCCAGGCAGCTCCAGATGGCAGGGGCTCGCTCCGCTGGACTCTCTAGGTTTTCAGGGGACCCCAGAATCTCACTCTTGGAGGCCAAAAGAAAAAAACGTCAGCTATTCTGTGGAGCCTCCTCCCGGGTCCTGCTGGGCCCCCCACTCCCCAGTTGAGGAGGTGATGGATGACCTTTAAAAGCAAGGAGCAGCCTTCTGGATCATTCACTCCAATCCCTGTGGATGGGCAGCTAGATTCCAGGAGAGGGCAAGATCAGAAGGCAGCGTGGAGGCTGCTAGAATTATTGATGTGATAGTTCCTTTTTACATGGTCTTTATAGCCCCAGTCTTACCGTGACTGGGTGAGGCTATGCAAAATAAGATGATCATGGCGAAACAAGGGGATCTGGTCATGCAGTACGAATGTAAATGTGGCACACTGCTCTTTGTGGGGTTGGGATCATGCAACTAAGATATATAGGAAGCGAGACTCCCCCCTTCACATTGGTTGCACAGTTGGTATCAGGAGTGGGATTCATCGCACTAGCCCCAGACTCATGAAAGCATGGGATGTTGTACAAGAAAGAATGTAGGAGTGGGTGAGGGGACGCAACACTTTTTATTCATAGGTGATTACTTTTGTAAGGGTTACAGTGGGTTAAGCGCTGGACTGCTAACCACAAAGCTGGCAGTTCAAATTGCTATTGGGAAGAAAGATGGGGCTTTCTGCTCTGTTAAAGACTAACAGTCTCGGGCTGAGCCCCGGTGGCGTAGTGGTTGTGCGCGGGACTGCGGCCCACTGGGATGGAGGTTCAATTCCAACTCCGCAGGAGCAAAGGCTGGGCCTCCTACTCCCACCACCAGAGGGCAGTGATGCCAAAAAAACAAACAAACAAAAACAAGACTAACAGTCTCAGAAACGCTACGGGAGAAGCTCTTCTCTGCCTTGTAAGGTGATGAGGGGCCAGATTTGACGCCATGGCCTCAGTCATGGGTTTGTGCATTGTTGCCCTTAATGGAAAGTAGGAGATGTTATGCAGCAGCTGAAGGGAGAAGAGCTGTGTCCGAAGAGGCTTAGGGCAGAAGCCAGGCTGGTGAAACCCAAAGACGGTGAGCGGGCTCCTCTCCTGGCTCCGCTCAGCTAGCAGCGTACAGCCACATCCACAGGAATGGGAAGACCATCAGGGGCGGAGAAGATAGGATGGATATTTGATAAAGGGTCATGTGTTAATCTGGATGTATCGGGGGTGTTGGATGTGTCTCCTACCTAGTGCTGCAAAACAGACTTAAACGGAGTGTGGAAATTGATGTGGGGGTGCTGTACATTACAGACAGCAGGAAACGCCACTTTCAGCCACTACTATTAGATATGCTAAGAGGGGAACTAGGAGGTGCCTCAAAGAGCCACAGCCTGCTCACCTAAATCCAATATAGAGTACTGGGGGCTTAGGCTTTTAATAGCCAGAGCACTTAACCACCCTCACCCCACCCCCACCCCCATGTCCGTCAGGAAATTTTCACTTGCCAGATGGGCAGACCCACCCACAATTGCTCACAGAACAATTCGCATGTGACAGAAGGACCTTCAAGGAAAAGAGAAAACAGCCTTCTGCTGTTTGAACTTGGAGTGAGAGGCTTGCCGCTGGGTACATTCCAGAAGAAAAACCCAGTGCCCCTTAGAAGAAACCACTTCCAGGGCTGGAAGCTAAAGGGAGTGGATGAGTCTCCAGCCTCCTAGGCTCCCCTTGTATGACCACCTGGGTCCCTTGGAGGAGTGGAAGTTAAGAAAGGGTGGGCTGAGGCTGGACATGTCCCATTGGTACCTACTGACCAAGCCACAGAGGCCATGGAGGAGAGAGAGAGAGAGAGAGAGAGAGAGAGAGAGAGAGAGAAGGGGCACGCTGGTCAGAAGTACAGCAATGCTCTTAAGCCTATGGGCGGTATCAATTAACCTAGCCCAGGGGGGATAAAGATGAGAGAGAAAGAATTGCTTGGTCCAAAGTGCCCAGAGCTCCTGAGGTTGTGGCTGGTGCCCACTGACCTAGTCCCCAAGGGATAGGGATGATCAGACTAGAACCACACTGAATAAGGAGAGAGGTGTCTGACATCATGAAAATGAAAAAACACAAGGCCATCAAGTCTACTCCAACTCTTTAGAACAGGGTAGGCCTGCCCCTGTGGGTTTCCAAGACGATGACTCTTTATGGGGGCAGATAGCCTCATCTTTCTCCCAAGAAGCAGCCGGTGGGTTTGAACTGCTGGCCTTGAGGAGAACAGCCCTCTATGCCACCATGTGCTGGTGTCAATCACTGCAATTTGATGGCTAGCTCCAGACTGGACTTCACTGACAAATGCAGCTATTCACAGTTCCAACTGGACATATTCTTCAGACTCCAAGATCCTTCAAACCTGGAAATATGCTCCTCTCCCCAGAGCATCAGGTTGACAGGAATGGGCAATGGAAACATGGGGTATCTAACATGGGGGTGGGAGATGACATCACGATTGTGTTTACGCTCAAGATGAGGGGACCAGGGAGGATCCCCACGGAGCACATTCCTTCTCCCCTGATAGGTCTGGGGAAGAAAGGGTGGAGGAAGATGCTAAGCTTTGCCTGTGAACATTGCTAATGAGCAGGGCCAATCTTCATCGTAAAAACTGTAGTGACAGGGGCTGAGCCCCGGTGGCGTAGTGGTTGTGCCCGGGACTGCGGCCCACTGGGACGGAGGTTCAATTCCAGCAGTGGGGCTGGGCCTCCTACTCCCACCACCGGAGAGCTGTGATGCCTCCCCCAAAAAACAAAAAAAAAACTGTAGTGACAAAACTAGGAATGGTTGAAAGCACACCGGGCTGGGTCGTATGAAATCATGGCCCCTGTGCTTCCATCCCCGGAGAGTACTGTGTGATTATGTCCCTGCTTCTCAGGCCTACGCTCTTCCACGCCTCCACCAGGCAGGCCACTGCACGTGAGCACCTGAGTAGGCCTGGGGTAGGGGCACCTCTCTGTGACCCCACTTTCCCAGGGCCCATACAATGAGAACTCTGAATGCCAAGGCCAGCGAGGAGCAGGAGAGGGGCCTCTGTCTTTCCTGCTTTTCTCAGCAAATTCACATTCCTCACCTCCCAGCTGCCTTTGCGAGGAGAGGACCCATTGTACAGATGAGAAAATCAAGGCCCAGCAGGTTGCAAAGACCAGCACCAGCTTGCTGTGTGACCCTGGGAAAGTTGCTTCCCCTCTCTGGGCCAGTTTCTCCAATTCACCTGGAGGAAAGAGGGCCAGTTAGATAACAGGCCCTCCAGGCCTCTCCTTTCCCAGGCAGCCACATTCCAACAGGCCGCCCTTTCCCTGGGATCAGCCTGCCCACACCCCCTCTGGGGCTCAGATGACAGAGTGACACAGCCGATCACCCCCATGTGACAGACGAGGACCAGGTTAAGGGGGTTCATCAAAGGCCACACAGCTGCACAGACACCAATGCCACCTCTCTGCCTGCTTTCACCACAAAGCTGCCTGGCCAGAGCAGAAGGCAGACTAGTGCTGTTTCCGGGATGCCAAAACTGTGCTAAGTGGAGACCAGATGGAAGCACTGAGTGGAAGGGAATAGGATGCAGTGGGGGTGAGGACTGGGAATTCTGCAGCTCACCAGTGCTGGCGGGGTCTGCAAATCTCTTCCCTTTGAAAGCCTTCCTGATTTTGAGGGAGCAGCACCCCGTCTGAGAGTGACCAGCTCTGTTTGCTGAGAGAGTGGCCAGGGCAGGACCCCTCTGTCTTCTGTCCTGGCCCCTGGGAGATTTCAGTGCCACCTGCCTGTCAGGGTCCGCACTATCTGTTGACATGCTCTTGGAGGAGGGAGAGGACTAGGCCATGCCCCTCTCTGCATCTTGGGTGGCTTCTTGCCTGCATGGACCACAGGACTCTGAGGAGGAGGCAGAGTAGAGGGGGTGGGGGCTTTGGGGCGGCCCCACTTGGGTTCGAGTCTCACCAGGAACAGGTCATCATGGACTGGGTTTCAAATGGTCTGACTCAGATCGCGGTACTCTAGTTTACGTGCTGTGTAGCTGTGGACAATTAGCATGACCTCTCTGAGCCGCGGTCCCCTCCTCTGTAGATTAGGGAGGTAGGCACTCCTGCCATCAAGCCAATTCTGACTCAGCTCGACTCTATGCAGTGTTCCTGAGACTTAGCGATCTTCATGGGAGCAGAATAGCCTCATCTTTGTCCTTGCAGAGGCTGCTGGGTTTGAACCGCTGACTCTGTGGTTAGCAGTCCAGTGCTTACCCAAGCACGCCACAGAAGCCTTACAGTCTGCATGGGAAGGTGCACAGTACCCAAGGGGTCTGAGCAGTTGAGGGAAGCCACCTGTCCATGCAGGGCCCAGCCCTGGGAAAAGGGGCCAAGGGCCAGTGCACCGTCGAGTGAGGACTCCTGGAACCTGGACATTGAGGCTCCTCCCTGGTCCACTGCCAGCCCTAGCCCAGAGCCCAGACTTGGCAGCTGACCCCGGCCAACACCCAGCTCCCTTCCTGTTGGGTGGCCCAGAGTTACATGCAACTCGAGCT
>PVJH01018312.1:0-45594 GCA_004026705.1 Nesogale talazaci | reverse complement strand
GGTCATCTGCTTCTCATTTGATATTTTTTGGGCCCTTCTCAAAAATCTGTAGTCTGTACATTGATGATTTTATTTCTGGGTTTTCAGTTCTTTCCATTGGTTTGAATATCTATCATTATTTCAGTCCCATGCAGTTTTTAACACTGTGGTTATATGTGCTAAAGTCAGGTAAAGGAAGCCCTCCCACCATGACATTCTTGGTGGGGTTCTCTGCTAATTCTGGACTTCTTCCCTCTTCATATGAAGTTGGCAATCATTTTTCCATTTCTTTGAAGAAAGCTGAAGTTAATTGTATCGGAATTGCATTAAACTTATATAGTACCTTAGGTAGAACTGACATCGTTACTATATTGAGTCTTTGGTTCCACAAGCATGGGATGTTCTTCCATTTGTTGAGGTTACTCTTGATTTCCTGTAAAACTGTTCTGTAATTTCCTCATATCGATCTTTTGTTCTTTTAGTCAGATATATTTCTCGATATTTCAATGTGTGTGTCTATTGTGAAGGGTACTACTTTGTTTAACTCCTGTGATCTTATCCAATGTGTATAGCAGTCTGATAGACTTCTGTGTGTTGATTTTGTATCCAGCCACTCTGCCATACTCTTCTATTGCTTTCAGTACTCCCCTTCTGGAACTTCGGGAATTTTCCATATATAAAATCATATCATCTGCAAATAACAATAGCTTCCCTACTTCCTTCCCCAGGCAACTACCTTTCATGTCTTTTCTTTGCCTTATGCTGTTAGCTTAAACCTCCAGTATGATATTAAATAAGAGTGGGGACAAGAGGCATCCTTGCTGGGTCCCTTTTTTCAGTGGAATTGTGTTAGTTTTTTCTCCATTGACTACCACATTGGCTATTGGTTTTTCATATATGGCTTGCATTGTCTTGAGGAATTTCCCTTCCTGTATTCTCAAATATCTTAAACAGAAATTGGTGTTGGATGTTGATGAATGCTTTTTCTGCATCTTTCGATATTATCATTTGGTTCTTATAGTTTTTTTTAATGTCAATGTGGCCAATGATGCTAATGGTATTTCATATGTTGAACCAACCTGCATCACTTGTATGAACCCCACTTGGTCATGGTGAATTATTTGTTTTATATACTTTTGTGCTCTATTGGCCAGTATTTTATTAAGGATTTTGCATCAATATTCATTAGGGATATTAGTCTGTAGTTCTCAATTCTTTTGGAATCCTTGCCCGGGTTTGGTATCAGTGTTATACTAACTTTATAGAAGGAGTTCTGGAGTTTGCCATCTTTTCTTATGTTTTGGAAGAGTTTGGATAGGATGTTTCAGTTCTTTCATGAATGCTTGATAGAATGTTCCTGCAAAGTCATCGGTTTCAGGGGATTTTTTTGTTGGCAATCCCTTGATAACCTTGTCTATTTCTTCTATTGCTATTGTGATTGTTGACATCCATCATGGATAGTCAAGGCAGGGACTGTTCTCCCCAGAATATTTCCATGTCTTCCAAGTTGTTGAATTCCTTGGAATACAGTACTGTGTAATTAACCTTTAGATTTCACTAGTGTAAGTTGCAATGGCCCCTCTTTCATTCCTCATTCTTGCTATTGAAATTTGTTCCCTCTTTTCTTTGGTCATGTTTGCCAGTGATTTATCAATTTTGTGTATCCTTTCAAAGAACCAAATCTTAGCAACATCATTTTTTCCATAGTTTTCTTATTTTCCTTCTCATGAATCTCAGTCCTAATTTTTTATTATTCCATCTCTTTTGCTATTAGTAAGATTGTCCTGCTGACTCTGCTCTAGTTGTTGCATATTTTGTGCCAGCATATCAGTTATGAGATGCTCTTTCTTTTACAACTGTGCATGTATTGCTATGAAATTCCCTCTGATAACTGCTTTTGCTTGTCCCATAAGTATTGGTATGTCGTGTTTTCATTGTCGTTCGCTTCTAGAAATTTACTAATTTTCTCTCTGATCTGGGTCAGCATGCATTCCTTTTGCAATAGGAGTGCTCACTTTGCTCATTTTCTTCATTTTCCTCTTGTTACTTTCCAGCCTTATGGCACAATGGTCAGAGAGAAAGAGGCCTGTATGATATCAATGTGTTTAAATTTATGTAGATTTTCCTTATGGTCCAGAATGTGGTCTATCTTCAAAGATGTGCTATGTGGGCTTGAAAAGAATCTGAACTTTTTTGTATTTGGATGAAAAGCTCTGTATCTATTAGGTTAAATTCTTTAATTGTAGTGTTTAGATTTCTAACCTACTTGTTCAATTTCTGTCCCTGTGATCTGTTTTTCTCAGAGAATGGTGTATTGAATTCACCCACTATAATTGCTGAGGTCTGTTATTTATGCTTGATGAGTGCTGGTCTGGCCATACTGGGTCACCAATGATCTTTTTTAAGGCTGGGTTTCTGCTAACATTTTCTTTGAGTTTTTCCTTGTCAGGGAAACTCTTCTTCATCTATCTTGATAGATAATTTCAATGGGTACAGTATTCTTGGGTCTGCATTATTTTCCTTCAATTTTTGTAATATATACTCTATCCTCTCCTCTTCTTCATAGTGTCCGCTGATAGGTCTGAACATATTCTTATTTGAGAACCTTTATGTATGGTTACTTTTTTTCCCTAACTGCTCTCATGATTTTCTCCTTCTCCTCAAAGTTGGGTAGTTTAACGACTATGTGTCGTGGTGACTTCTTCTTGGTATTCAGTATAGCTGGTGTTCTTTCAGTCTCCTGAATAGTTGCCTGGTTTTCATTCATTAAGCTGGAAACATTTTCTTCCAAGAATTCTTTGACTATTGTTTCAGATGGCTTCCTTGTTGTGTCTTCCACTGGTAATTCAATTATTCTGATTTTGTTCCTCTTCATAGTGTCAGATGTAACACTTACATTTTCTTCAGCTTCTCTGATGAGCTTATTAGATTTTTGTTAGCATTTGTAACAGTCTGTTTGGCTATCCTCTAGGTCACTGGTGTGGTTTTCTGTTTCCACCAGTCAATTCGTGAAGCCCGTTTATCTCTTCTATCATTTCATCCTTTCTTTGTATTGTTTCCCTCATATCCTGTATCCACAAACGGTGTACTGAAAATTTCTTGCTGTGGCATATCAATGTCTGCTTCCTCTATGCACACAGTTAGGTTCAGGATATCTGCTACTGCCTTTTGTTTCTCCCTTTTTTTCATTGAGGTCATATGGGCTGATTGCTGTTTGTATTGCATTGTTTTTGAGGAACCAGGTGTCATTTTCCAGGGAGTCGAAGAGCACTAGATCTTTCTGAAAGATTCATAGGAATGCATCCTTAAACTTCCTGTGACTAATTTCACTGTGGAGTTGCCCTACCACTTTATCTTCCTGTGGCTTCATTCTTTCCCTAATTAACCAGTATTCCGTTATTTGGATGGCAAGTTGGGTAGTCTTCTCTGAGGACACAGATTGGATTGTTGTGGACCCACAAGGATGGTGCTGTACTTCATGATCTCCCTAGAAGCTGTGATGGTGTAGCCCACTGCAGCTTTGCTCATTGCAGGGCGTGTGGGGGGTGTCCGCTGCAAGGGGAGTGCCACAGAATGCTGGTGGTTTCCCTGTTTTTGTGTAGAATATGGTGAATGGTGGGCGGAATTTCCTTGATCATGTAAATCACTGCAGAGGTAGGGCAATGGTTCCCGCAGCAGGGTGGAACTTTGGCGAGTGTTGGCTGAGCTGCCTCGGACCATGTGAGGCACTAAGGCAGGTGGGAGAAAGTTCCCTCAGTCATATGGGCGCACGGATGACAGATAAGAGCCCCCCCACCTCCCATGCCACATTGGCAGTAATTCCCTGGGAAGAAGTCCAATTGTGTGGGTCTTAGTGTTCTTTTTATTGAGTTGTAATCCATAATGAAGGCTGCAGTCCCTGATCTTCAGTACCAAGTGCTTCAAGCCTTTCTTACTTTCAGCAAGCAAGTTTATGCTATCTGCATATCCCAGGTTGTTAATAAGTCTTCTTCCAGCCCTAAATTTGCATTCCTCTTTATGTATGCCAGCCTTGAAAATTGCTTTTTCAGCATATAAATAAACAATTATGGTGAGAGGTAGCTCAATCAGTTTTTCCCCCCCTGGAGTAAGGAAGCAGCATCAGATGAATCTTTCCCTTTTATCAGATGAGGAAATTTTCACCAGAACCATGACTACCCTGGCTTTAGGAAAGCTGAGCAAACTATTATCTTACCTGGAATTCTTCACATTGCTGCCCGTTACAAATTCAGACTTTTACTCATTAGAAAGGAATCAAAATGAGTATTGGAATGGAACCCTGGTGGCAGAAGTGGTTACAAGTTGGATGCAAAGCCAGCAGTTCAAAACCACCAGTCAACCCACTGGAGAAAGATAAGGCCATCTACATCCCTGAGGAGCTATTCTTGGAAAAACACAGAGGTAATAGTACTCTATCCTCTAGGATCACTATGTATCAGAATCAACTTAATAGCAGTTAGTGTTTTTTGTGTGTGCTTTTGTTTTGGTTTGGTTTCGTTTTGGTATTGGCTATACTAATATAGCTAGTTACATTTTTGTTAGTTGTCATTGCGTTGGCTTCTACCCATATCACCCTTTTGCAAAATGAAATTAAACACTGCACAATCCTGTGACAACCTAACAGTTGTTCCTATGCCTCAGTCCATTGATGCAGCCACTGTGTCAACCCATCTCATTGAAGTTACTCCCTTCTTTCACTAACCCTCCACTTCACATGATGTACTTCTTCAGGAATTGGTCTTTCCTGAAAATATAGCTAAAGTATGTAAGACAAAGTCTTACCATTGTTTCCTGTAAGGAGCACTCTTGCTTTACTTCTTCCAACATAGATCATTTGTCCTTTTAGCAATCCATGTTTGTTCAGCCCAATTGACCAGAGAAACAAATCCAGGGACACTGCTATATGTGTAAGAAAGAGCTTTATATCCCAATTCTTCCTTACAAATCTGGCTAGACCAAAGGATGCACACTGGTACAGATAAGAACTAGAAACACAGGGAATCCAGGGCAGATGATCCCTTCAGGGCAGTAGTGAGAGTGGCAAGGGAGGATGAAGGGAAGGTCGGGGAGAAAGGGGGAACTGATTACAAGGATTTACATATAACCATCTCCTTGGGAGACAGATAACAGAAACATGGGTGAAAGGATACATCAGACAGTGTAAGAAATAACAAGATAATAGTAATTTATAAATTATCAAGGGTTCATGAGGGAGCGGAGTGAGAAGGGAAGGGGAAATAAGGAGATGGTATCAAGGGTTCAAATAGAAAACAAAGGTTTTTAGAATTATGAGGGCAACAAATGTACAAAGGTGCTTGATACAATGGATGGATATATGGATTGTGATAAGAGTTGTATGAGCCCCCAATAAAATGATTTTTCAAAAGTAATATATCATGAAAAAATCCCAAGACAGCCAAACTAAAGTCCATTAGTCCTACACTAGTCCAAAAGACTCTCTTCAGATTTATGCAGTCACAACAATAATGATGAATGCAGAAATGTCACAAGGTGTGGGTGCAGAGTTGTCTGGTAACATTTCCAGGGCTCTGTCAGGTCTCAGAGTAGCTAGCCAGTAAGAAGGTGAAGGCAAAAAAAGAGAAGGGGATGTTCCCAGGGTCCACCTTATGAGAAGGCCAGGCCCACAAGAAGGCATCACCAGACTGTGACCAGAAGGATAGGTGGAATACCAACCCTACATATTTCTATATCTTCTGGTTGACAAGACATTATGCAACTATTACACCATGGAACTTTCAATATTCTCCTCTAGCACCACAATTCAAATGTATGAATTCTTCTATGGTCTTGTTTATTTAATGCTCAACTTTTTACATGCATGTAATGCAATGAAGAATACCATGGTTTGGGTCAGGTACACCTCAGTCCTTGCTCTTTGATACTCTAAAGAGGTTTTGTGCTGCAGATTTACCCAATACAATATGTCTTTCAATTGCTGCTTCCATAAGCATTAATTATGGATCCAAGCAAGGGACATCCTCATAACTTCAGTCTTTTCTCAATTTATCATGATGATATACCAGTTTGGGGGAAGAATGACTGAAAATGCTTTTCGGGGACCCTGAGAGAGGAGTGTCCTGGTGGTATGCATTGAATGGTTCATATTGACCAGGGCTTCTGGGTGCATGCTGAGGACGCAGACCAGATGCCGTGGAACACTGTGGCATTAAATCCTGTATTTTCAAGATAAATGGCATGCTACTGAGGCTGCATCAGTGAGATCTGAGACAGAAACTCCACTAGGTGAATTCAACTCTATATGAGACACACTTGTAACCTCAGGACTTGTAATAAAATATGTGGTATCAGAAGAATTGGAAGACTATGGTACCAAGATTTTTATACTCTTGGTAGGTAGACAAACATGGCTTTGCTCTATCAATGAATCTGTTAAACCTCTGACTGGCATTCTCAGAGACTGTTATTATTATACTTTTATAAATTTTCCTGATAATTAACCCCCATTGTTTGTGTAAATAGTGTCCAGTCACTAAAGGATTGATTCTGTACAAGTGAATAATTCAGGTACTGAGATACATAGTTAGCCTACATTGGCCCAATATCTCTGTCTCAAAGAATTCTTTTTTAAAAAAAATTAGTACCAGGAGCTAATCA
This sequence comes from Nesogale talazaci, assembly GCA_004026705.1. Classification (NCBI taxonomy): domain Eukaryota; kingdom Metazoa; phylum Chordata; class Mammalia; order Afrosoricida; family Tenrecidae; genus Nesogale; species Nesogale talazaci. Next base: position 38,961 of record PVJH01018312.1, on the reverse strand, counting down.
AAGACATTATTAAGCAAAGCTTGTTATGCCCCAAGGGGTTGATTGATAAGACTCTACCAGAAACTAACATCAGGGTTTTGAAAGGGAAGCAAAGGCAGATAAAAAAACGGAAAACATAGATCCAAGAATGGATTTAGGGATTGCACTAAGTCTTAATTCCAATTTGTGAACAATTAGCTTTTACTCATGATCCTATTTGATACTCACCCTCAGGAAGATAACACAGAAGATATGGGTGCAAAGTGCAGTGAAGAAATTAGATGGTGCTGGCTATCAGGTAGAATAGTGTCTTGAGCCTTAAAGGCTTGTCTCTAAATAAGCAGTCATCTAAGTGAGATGTCAGATAAGTCCACATGAAAGAAGTACACTGACATCAATTACCAATGGATTATAAATCATATAATCTGAAGTCAAATGAGGAAATATTATTAAAATTTAAATTGTGAAATTCTGGTTTGCAGAAAGATATGGATGACAATGGCAGCCCAAGATACATTTGTGGGAACTACATAAGCAATAACTCCCTGGTGTTTGCCCTCTATCTTTAATAGATAGATGAGAAGAAAGTGATTACTAAACAGTGTACTGGAGAGGTGACTATTGAAGATCAAAAGGATAAATCTGACTTGAATGGTTAAAAGCTTGTCAGTTGTCCCCACCTCTGATGCACTTTGGACTTGATCTGGTTTATAACATTTCTGTATTGTTTGTTTTCTGTTCATATTGGAATTTATCTTAGATGTGTTATATCATGAGGGGAAACCTTCTTGAATTTGTGTTATAAATTTTTCTGTTTTTCAGTATAGGAGATCCAGGATTGATGCACCTATAGGAACAGCAAGTAGAATAAGGGTTTTTTTTTGGGGGGGAGGGTAAAAGAGAGTGGAGGTAAAGGATTCCAGGAAGGAAAAAATGTTTAGAAACTGATCATCAAGACAATTTTACAATACTGCTTAATGTGATTGAACTACAAAGTGAACTATAAATATGTATGTTAGCTCCCAATAAAAAATAAAGGGAAGGGGAAAAAAGATATCAAACTATGTTTGAATTGAGCAAATCTTCTCCAAAGATGTCTTTAAAATGTGAAAGATGAAAGATCTCACTTTGAGGACTAAGATATACCTGGCTCAAATCATGGTTTTATCAATTTCTTCATATGCATGTCAAAGTTGAACAGTGAAAAGGAAGACTACAGAAGTATTGATGTATTTTTAATTATGGCATTGGAAAAGGGCATTCTGAGTACCATGGATGGTAAGAAGAAAAACCAAATCTGTCATTGAAGAAATAGAGCCAGATTATTTCTTAAAACCGAGGATGGCAAAACTCTGTTTTGCATACTACACACATGTAATCTGTAGGGATTAGTCCTTAGAGAATGATGTTATATTTGATAAAGTATGTTTGAACCCATTGTTACAGTGTTTGTGCCAATCCATCTCATTGAGGGACTCTTAGACTCCTTTCTACTCAACCTCTACCAAGCATGATGCCATCCTCCAGCAATGAAGCCTTCTTGATGACAATTTCAAAATAAGTGAAACTAAAACTTATATCTGGCTGTGCTCCTTCCAAAAGTATTTGTCTTCTGGATGTCCATGGTATATTCATATTTGTTAGGCAGTCTTCCTTTTTATCATCCAACTAATGCGAGGATATCAGGCAACTAAAAATACCATGGATTGGATGAGACACACTGGTCATCAAAGGACATTTTTGATTTTTAATACTTTAAAGATGTATCTTGGAAAAATTGCAAACATTTCCCCTACAAGAGAACATTAGGAAGGGCCTGCTTGCCCATCAGAACAATAATTCCAGGGGCTGCAAATCAATGAGCCATCTGCCTTAGCACCAACCTGAACAATCAAATGACCACCCAGCCTTGGAAATTTTATGGACTGAGACCAATTTAGAGACCAAGCTGAGAATCCTTTCCCCTTCCTCTTTATTTGCCCACCTGTGGTTTCTATCCACTCGCTTTATTGCTGTACCCTCCTCCTCTCCTGACCAGCTTAAAACAATGGGGACCAGTAGGAGTTCAGGGCTCCACTATCTCCACCCTCCCCCTTCTCTTCTCTCCCTCCCTAGCAGAGTGGATTCTCTGACTTCCTGCTGTAATCTGTGAATTCCTCCCAGGAAGTGCAGAATAAACTCCCCTTTTTTTCCTCTCTGGCCTGGTCTTGGTTTATCTATGTGACAAATTTAATAACTGCACAAGGACACACCTTACCAACACTCTTATTCAACACTGTGCTGGAAATTTTCGCTAGAATAAATGCCAACAAATTAACCTAAACAAACACAAAGACAGCTACAGAATAATATCTCAAGAAACCAAAAGAAACCTTCACAGATGGAAGACTATCCTGTGTTCCTTGATAGGAAGACTTTGTATCTTGAGAATATCAATATTACCTAAAGCAATCACAAATACAATGCAATTCCTGCTTCAAATCCCAACATATTTCTTTAAAGAAATGAAAAAAATAATTCTGAAATCCATGTATGTAGAGAAGAGGCTCAGGATAAGCAAGGAATTTCTCAAAAGAAGAACAAATTAGGAAGTCTTGCACTACCACATTTCAAAATCTATTATATGGTCACTATAGTCAAAACCACCTGTTATGGATATAATGATAGATACATAGTCCTATGGAAGAGGATAGAAAATACAGAAATAAAAGCACCCACTTACAGACAACTGATTTTCAGCAAAGGATCAAAAACATTTGATGAAAAAAACATGTCTTCTTTAACAAATGGTGCTGGAAAAATCATATATTCATCTTCAGGAGAGTAAAACAGGACACACAATCACTCCAGCCACAAAAACATACTCAAAGTGTATCAGAGCCCTACATGCAAATTCCAAAGCTATAATGATCATCAAAGAGACAACTGGCAAAAATACTAAGGCCTCTGTATGGGCATGGTTTTCTCCTGAGAATTCTGGGAAATTGGTATTTCCTCCCTGGAGGTGGGAGACATCACCCTCTGCTCTCTCCCTGGGAGACATTGCAGTTGACAAGACACATGGAACCACGCTAGTGACCTACACTAGAGAAGTTCCATAGACCTACCCTGATGCAAACAGACCTCTGAAGCTGGAAAAGCCATGTAGAGACCCCTGCTAGCACTGAGATGCTTACAATGTCACTGGATCCAAAAACTTTCTACCTACTGGCCTGTGATTTTCCTGCATTAGTGTCATCGCATGTGTTTTATGAGTCTGCAGAGGAATTTATAGATTGGTATAGGATATATGGGCTTGGACTGGACTGGGTTGGGATGCTTAAGGTACCCAATATATATGGATTTGTTTTTCTAGTATACCCATACTAACACTTACCCTGCCAAAATAAAAGAAAATATAAACAGACATATTCTCTCCTATGTTCATTGTAACACAGTTCACAATCTCGAGAAGTTGTACACAGTCTAAATTCTCATCAGTAAAAGAATGGATATAAAAAAGCATTGGCACATACACCCAATGGAATGCCACACATCCCTAAAAAACAGTTATGAAACACCTCATGACGTGGAGGGATCTGAAAATCATTATGCTACATGAAATTAGTCAATCAAAGAAGGACAAACATTATATGAGTCCACTACTATAAGAGTAAACAACAAAATGAGGGCAGTCTCTTGCTTCGAGGTAATACAATCTGCCACCTAGGCTGCCAAACAAAGTGACAGGGAGTCTATCTAGGGTCTATGAAGCATACAGGAATCCTTCCAGATGTATCTTGAAAGTCACTTTGACAAAGGAGACTTCACTTCAACTTCAATCCAACTAGAGTCAGCTTTTCAAGAGCCAAGGAAAGGGAGATGAAATTTAGTAGCTGCCATACAAAATTGTGCTAAGGGCACTCCAAATCAACAGACATTTCTACCAGACAGAGTGATAAGCAAACCTGATAGGAAATTCAAGGCAATATGGGGAGGGGAACATGTACATCTTAGAGAAGGCAATTACGCTTCTGTTGGTAGGGAAATGAGGAGGATCACCACCAGGCCATGTGATATAGACAACTGGCATTTTGAACCATGTTTTTTTCATAGGCCACAGCAGATGGACTCAATGTGGAAATCCCACTAACTTGGTTCTACCACAAACTCACCTATAACTCTTGTACTTAAGGTCAAAACTAATAGTGTGATAAGAAATATGTGATTGTTATACCAGTGGTATCAAGCTGGCAGTCACCAGACTACTGTATATTTATGAATTAAATGTCTTTCTTTCTTTAGATATGTATTATTCTGGTTGACCTAGTTCTGCCACAACCAGTAAATATTATTGAAATTTTTGCCTTTTAGCAACCCTCTCTATATGTGAAAATAGTGTTAAATTACTTAAAAATGTACAAGTCCAGTGGTCCTCAACCTGACGGTTGAACAACCCTTTCACAGGAGTCGCCCAATTCATAATAGTAGCAAAATTACAGTTATTAAGTATCAACAAAAATAATTTTATGGTTGGGGGTGGTCATCACAACATGAGGAATTGTATTAAATGTGGGGCAATTAGGAAGTTTGATAACCTGTGCAAGTCCATAATTCATGTGGCTCTTAGCCAGTCTACAATTGTAAAATCTCATTTTCTTTACAGTGTTTTTCATTCTGTAGCATTGACCAAATTAATGACACTATCAATAGAATGCATTTATGCCCCCAGAGAGATGATTGATAATGTTCTCTAAGAAAAAATTAAAATGATGTCTCCAAAGTAAATTAGAGATATATATAAATCATACACATATGATTGAGTTTGGGGTTCACACTTTATTCTAGACCCTATCTAACAACATTTAGTTCTTATGTCATGTCCCTGCATGATACATGCTCTCATGAAGAGATCACTGAAGATATGGGTGCTAGAATAAAGTGTAGTGAAGAAGCTAGAGGGTTCTTTGTTAATAGCCTCTGATGTCTTAAAGGCCTGTCTTCCAAAAAGCAGCCATCTAATCAATGGGTCAACTAAATCCACATTGAAGAAGCACACCAGTCTGTGTGATCCAATAATGCAAATAATGTAATACAAATCTGAAAGAGGGAATGGTATCATAACACCTGTTTTGTGAAAGGCTGTAACAGTAGAAGCGCCAAATCCATTGCAGGATCCACACATATATTAAGTTTCCAGTAACTTCACTCTGACCATAATTGAGGGATTTGTTATCAGAGAGAGATTATTGTAGAGACTATTGTTGTAGCTATAACTAAGTTAAAATGTTACAATTGAATTGATCTCCCTTTAGACCCATTTGAAAGTTCTATCAGTTAAATAAAAAATAAAGGGGAAATACATATAGAATAAGATTCCAGTGAATTCCCTCTGCACTTAGACCAGGAATATGAATAGTCTTGCTATCATACAGAGTGCATTGCAATATGTACTACAGCAGAAGTACTTAGGATAAGATATAGCACTTTGTAATTTGATCTCATTTTTTCCATCTTTAAATAGCTCTAGTTTTTAATATTTCTGTTTTCTTTTCAACTGGGATTTAAAATTTTTTAGCATTTTGTTTTAGCATTTTGACTATATGCTTTTAGATATATGAAATCCAGGATGGGTGAATCTATAGAAACAGTAACTAGGTTTTTGGAAATATTGCAAGGGAGATTTAGGGTAAAGGAGAGTTAGTAACAAAGAGTAAAAGATAGAAGAAAATGTGCTAAAATTGATTGCAGTCATAATTGTACAACTCTTTGAGACATGATTGTATTGTATTGAGATTGTGCCACAATAAAACTGTTCAAAAATTAAAATAAAGACACTTTGCAGCAGAATTGCCCAATGGAATTTATTGTTGGATTTCTTGGCTGTTGCTATCATGCTATCATAGATATTGGTTGCTAACCCCAAAAGAACAAAAGTTCTTTGAGAAATCCAGTTTCTCCACCATTTATCTTGATGTTGTTTATTGATGCAGTCATAAAGATTTTAATTTTCTTAATGTTCAGATGTAATACTTTATAAAGGTTATAGTCTTTTAAGAATGAGTGCTTCATATTCATTTTTGAAAACCAGGGTCTGCCATCTGCATATCTCAAGTTGCTAATAAATTTTCCTCCAACCCTGTTTCCACCACATTCCTTTTAATGATCCATCTTCTTGGAGTATTTGTTCACCATATAGATTGAAAAGAAAAGTTGAAAGAATACAGTCCTGCCACATACCTTTTTCCAAATTTAACCACACAGTATCTCATGTTATATTCCAACAACTGTTTCTTGATTCAAGAATCATGATATGACTAAGCAATTGCACTCCTAAGTAATATCAAGGGAATGAAAATATGTCTAATAAAAAAATCTGTACATGAGTATTCATCACAATATTATTCATAGTAGCCCAAAGATAGAAACAATGCAAATGTATGTCAATTGATGAATGTATAAACAAAATCTGATATATTCATACAATGGATCCATATTTAATAATGTATAGAAACACAATAGTGATACTTGCCACAACATACAGGGATCTCAAGGACATTATGCTAAGTAAAAGATGTTCACTACAAGAGACCACATTTTGTGATGAGTGAGAAATACAGGTTGAGCTAACATCAGCTGAATGGGTTTCCCTCCTGAAGGAATACTTGTGCTTCAACTATAATAGATCTGTTTGGTTAATTCCCACTTTATTTACCTGTAAATTTTGGAAAAGACATATAGTATATACATTAATTTATTAAGTAACTTTTTAGAATCAACTATAAGATCTTCTTTTGATATGGGACACTATGAATTCTAAAATGATTAACTTCATTGTAAAAACTTATATTATGGACTGAGCCCCGGTGGCGTAAGTGGTCGAGTGCAGGACTGTGGCCCGTGGGCTTGGTGGTTCAAATCCAGCTGCAGCTCTCAGGAACAGCATGGGTAGCTCCCACGACCACCAGAGGGCAGTGATGCCCCAAAATTAAAAAAAAAACATATATTACAACCTGTGCTCCCATGCCAGTAAATTTAAGGGAATCCAACAGTTCAGATTCAGCAATGCTCCATCATCATAAGACATAAAACTCTGTAGTTATTCCATCATTCAAAACTCAGTCACTACTCTGTGAGAGTACAGGAGGTATTTTATAAACAATTTAGCTCAATTTAAAAAGTAAATTAACTATGACTACAAATAAAATGGTATACCCATTACAATTTGTGTACAGAAGGTAAACACATGACCATGATCAAAAGTTAGAGTTATGTTCTCAAGATGTTTATCATTTCATTCCTGTCATATTTATTACTCCAAAATTTAACAGCTTAAAAACACACTTTTCTTTTACAGTTTTCACAGGTCAAGAATTGAGGTATAGTTTATTTAGGTACTCTTTCTTAAGGTTTCTCTCCCAAAGTCAGTAATCAATGAATTGTATGGGCAGAGATGTATTAATCTTAGAAAAAAATTCCACTTCCAAGAGTATAGGTTGTTGGAAAGATTCACTTCATGGGAAGCTCAGCTTTATAGTAGCTGTTTGCAGGAGGCTGCTCTCAATTTCTTGCCACATGGTAGAATGTAGTTTAAAGTATGCAAGCTAAGAATCAATAGAGAGTCAGTTAACAAGGAGTCACAATATTTTCAACCTAATCATCACATGATGAGTAGAGCGTGGTGTCATGATTTATGTCATATTACATTAATCATAGGCAATTTACTGAGCTCATCAAAAGGAGAACATGATTATCAGTGGGCAGAGATCACTGAGGGTTATGTTAGAAATCCACCTGTTTCATAACCCCATTGTTACACCTCATTAGAGAATTTCCTGAGTCATAGGTTCAAGAAGGTAGCCTTTCTCATTATGTAACTTGATCCCCCTAAATGGACATTGACTTAGATTAAGCAATACAGAATGAATGACTTGCTTGTTTCAGTAAGCTATGTTGTCTGGGCACTGTAGCAGAAACTTACACCTGCCAACACAATATCTTCTTTACTAGAAGACTTTTCTCAGAGCAACAATGTGACTAGCTCACTTCCCCCATCTCCTTTGCATCTAGGAATGGCCATAAGACATAGTCTGGCCAATGAAATTTAAAGGGAAATCTGAAAGGCATTTTCATTTTTTAAAAGACAAAGACTGTTGCCCCTTCTTTTAAAATTTTTATTATATTTCTTAAAGCAGTTACATTGGCACTTGATCCACATAACATACAATTCAATAGTTGAACCATATCAAGAATAGTTGTACAACATTTATCACAGTAAATGGTAGAACATTTCCTCCATGCTCATTGATATTCATGTATTTTTTCAAGTTTAGCAAAAATATACACAACAAAACATTCACTAATTCAACAACTTCTACACATATAATTCAGTGCCATTAATTATACGCTTCATGTTGTACAATCTTTATTTCTATCCCTAGTACTTTAAGCTACTTTAGTTGAATTTTTTCTTTATTGTCTCTAACAGCATTATTATCAGGGGAAGTGATGTATATTAGAGCACTAGGGATTACAGTTTTGAGCACTCATGATTAGTTATCACACTAACAATTAAGCAATGGAATCTGATCTTTAGTAACCAGTGAGATTCTTAAGCAGATATTTTGAAAGAATAAAAGATGAGTTATGCAGCACAAGATGAAAATAGTTCCCATTCATCTCAAACATGATTGAGTCCACCTAAAGATCTCAATTTGAGTCCCAGGTCTGTAAGCTATAACTTTTTTGCTCATAACTCACAATCTGACTGTCTAATGCCATAATCTAAGTTCTACAGATACCAAGTATTCATGGATATTTCACCATCAGCAAAGTCATTGCATATATAAAATAAAAGAATGAGTTCAATTGAGGCAGAAATGGTATTTGAGAGAATCCAACACCCATCCTTGTTAAAAACAACAACAAAACAAAAGCAAAGCCATTCAATAAAATAGGGATAAAAGGAAAAATTCCTTGATACAATACAGGCCATGTAGAAAATCAATAGCCAACAGTACTCTCAACAGAGAAACCAAAAGAGTTCCTTTTGTGAAGGGGAACAAGACAAGGATTATCTTCATCGCCACTCATATTCAATATCATGCTGGAAATTTTAGCAGGAGCTATCAAGCAAGAGAAATGAAACACATCACAAGGAATAAAAATCTCAATTTGCAGGTGATATGACCCTATGAAGAGAAAATCTCAAAGACTTGGCAAGAAAACATTTGGAACTAATTAAAAGATTTAGCAGGATTGTAGGGTACAAGGTCAACATATGTAATCAGTAGGGTTGCTTTATATTAACAAAGAGCACTCTAAAGAGAAAATCAGAAAAATGATATGATTTACAATAGTCACCCAAAGGATAAACTATTAGGAGTAAATCTAACCCCCCAAACTCAACCTACTGACATTTAATCTATATTGACTCATAGTGCCCCTATGTAAGGATTCAGAGGTTTTGAAGATCTTTACAAAAGCAGACATCCTAATTTTTCTTCTACATGTTGGTTGGTGGTTATGAACACTATCCTGTAGTTAGCAGGTCAAAACTCACCCAGGCTGCAAATAAATGAAACACTACTACAAGAAACCTAAAGAGACCTAGAAGTAGGAGAATATATCATTGTTATGGGTTTTGTGTTAACTAGACTGAGCCAACCCTTGTACATCACTTTGCCATTCTGTGATAGCTATATGTTGCTTTGATGCTGGAAGCTATGTCAACTGGTATGTCAAATTCCAGCAATGTCACCTAAGGTGAATAGCTTTCAGCAGACCTTCCAGACTAAGAACAGACTATGAAGAATGAATAAAGTATCAACTTCCAAGGAATTAATCATTGAAAACCTTATAAAGAGGAACAGAAAATTGTCAGATATAGAAATTCTCAAGAATAGCTATGGAATACTGTCAGATATTGTGCTGGAAGATAAGCTTCACATGTCGGAGAGTCCTCAAAATATAACTGAGGAACAGCTGTCCTCAAGGTTAAAAAAAACTTCCAGACATGAAATCTATGTTGATTCATAGCAATTCTGTAGGACAGGGTAAAACTACCCCTGTGAATTTCCAAGACTGTAACTCTTTACAGGGGTTGAAAGTCTTGTTTTCCTCTCAGGGAGTGACTGAGGGTTTCAAACTGCCAAGGTTACAGTCCAATACTTAACCAGTTAAACAAAATGAAGTTGATGGAGTAAAAATATTGAGACCATAATTTTCTTTTCTTTTTTTTTTTAAAAAAAGTTTTATTGGCACTTAATACACATATCACCCAATTCAATAGCTTAGTCCTACCCAGAAGATCACATTTTCCCCCAACTCCACCCTGCATGACTGAGTTGCCATCAAAATCAGTTCTAGTGCTCACTACCCATCCCACTTCCATTTTTTACTCCTGAAATCCCCTCACTCTCCCTACTCCCATCCATCCCCCACATCTCCTACAAATCCTTGAAGCAGTTATTATCGCTATGCATTCACTCCTACTGTGCTTCACAAACTGGTAAAACCAATAGAAACAATACATAACAAAAATGAAATGAAGTGGTAAAGATAAAACAAGAGCAATATAAAGATAAAAATATAAATAATTAGTAATGAAAAAAGGACCACCATCGGGCTGAGCCCCGGTGGCGTAGTGGTTGTGCGCGGGACTGCGGCCCACTGGGATGGAGGTTCGATTCCAGCTCCACGGAGCAAAGGCTGGGCCGCCTACTCCCACCACCTGAGGGCAGTGATGCCAAAAAAAAAAAAAAAAAGGACCACCATCAATATCTCAGAAGCCAGAAACAAAATGTTAAGACCTTAATTTTTATGGGGCAAGATTCAAAATGAGAGGAAATAGCTGCATATACAAAGTATGAATCTAGGAAATTTAAAATTCTTTAAAAACATACCTGATTTGCTGTGGGAAGATATCAAAAACAATTCATGACAAAAACAAAAAGTTACTAAAAGACAAGAAAGAAGGAAAAGATAAAGTGGATGCCAAAAGAAACTCTGAAACTTGCTCTTGATCATAGAGTAGCTAAAGCAGTAGTTTTTTTTTTAAAGTGATGAAGAGCTGAACAGAACATTTTAAAGGATGGTTTAAGAAGACAAACTAAAGTATTGTAATAAAATGTGCGAAGAATTGTAGTTAGTAAACAAAAAAATGAGAACACACTAAGCATATCTGATGCTGAAAAAACTGAAGAAAAAAGTTCAAATCTTGAGTTGAAATATTGAAAAATATTATGGGAAAAATCTTGAACAATTCAAGAAGCATCAGAAAAATGATGGAGGCTGTGTTAGACAGGGTTCTCTAGAGAAACAAAACCAGGACACTTATGCATATATGTACCAGCAATGTGGTGAAGCAGGTTGCAAAGGAATCTCAATTTCTAGTGACATGGTCCTCAGGTTGGGTGTCCAACAGGTAATGTAGCTCATAAGTTCAGGAAAGAATTAGCCAAGGCAGCCGGACACTGGTCTGATCACCAGAAAACAAGAGAAAGAGAGGTTAGCTTGCCAAGCCTTTGACCCCCAATCAAAGACCTTATTAATCCCACATGTTCTTATTGGCTGGGTTGGCAAAATAAAACCTACCTATCATAGCCCACCCTTTGCCAACTTGGCACTTATACCCAATTTCCTAGCCATAAATAATTTCCAGACATGAATGAAATCACACTTAAATCTAACATCACACTTCTGTCATACATGATAGATGGTTCCAGGGATATCATCAAACATCTATCACACATATAAATGAAAACACACTGAATCTAATTTTATCCTGGTACATCATAAATGAACAAAGGAAATATATTCAATAAGCACATATAAAGAAAATAAACTGACAATTACAAACCTCACTTTTGCTCTGAGCATGTGTTCATACCAGATAGGAAGAATTACCTTTTTCTACAACCCATTCTGTATTACTTTTGCCCTAAGCCAACACCTCAACTGGCCATGGTTGTTTTTCTGATTGGTCTGGGTGATTAAATATCCTTTCAGGATTAGGTTGCTGTGGTTTACCATTTACTTTAATCTCAGGGCATGGAAATACTAACTGATGGCCTATGGGATCTCTTGGATTCCCGGATTCCAGACATATTCTTCTTTAACTCCATTATGTAGCACCAATCCAATTTCTCCTTGGTAATCAGGATCAATCTCACCATCAGTACAGTGGCACCCTTCCTGACCTGCTGATCAAAGGCACTAGAAGCCCAAAGTGGCCAGGGGAAATTCTCAGCTTCCACTTAAGTGAACGCTGTAATATGTTTTCAGATGGGAGAATTCCTTCCTTCAGGACTGAAGCATGTCTGAAGCACAGCTGGGACAGGAACCAAAAATGCTGCAAACAGATCACTAGGAATAGTAGTGAGTAGGGCCACTTCAGCTTCCACTCCTTGGTTTTTGGACCTATAAATTGTGGCTACTGGAGACACAGCATCATATATTGGCTGCTGGTTTAGAGCGTATACAGTCTCCTGGAGAACATTGCCCCAGTCTCGCAAGTTGGTGCCACCTAGCTAGCACCATAATTGTGTCTTTAGGTGGCCATTTCTTGTTCTATCAAGCCAGTTGCTTCAGGGTGATGAGGAACATGATACGAGTGGATTTCATGGGCGTAGACCTATTGCCACACTTTATTTGCTGTGAAGTGAGTTCCTTGATTTAAAGCAATGCTATGTGGAATGCCATGCCAGTGGATAAGGAGTTCTGTAAGTCCATGAATGGTAGTTTTGGCAGAAGCATTGCATGCAGGGAAGGCAAATTCATATCCAGAGTAGGTGTCTATTCTAGTAAGAACAAAACACCGTCCCCTTCATGATGAAAGTGGTGCTATGTAATCAACCTACCACCAGTTTGCTGGCTGATATCCTCAAGGAATGGTCCCATATCTTGGGCTTAATGTCAGTTTCTGCTGTTGGCAGATGGAGCACTCAGCAGTGGCAGTGGCCAAATCAATCTTAGTGAGTAGGATTTCATGTTGCTGTGTCCATATATAACGTCTATTCCTGCCACCATGTTTGTTCATGTGCCCATTGGGTGATGGTAGGAGTGGCAGAAGATAAAGGAGGACTAGTCTCCACAGTGCATAGCATCTTATCAACTTGATTGTTAAAGTCCTTCTCTTCAGAGGTAACTATTTGGTGAGCATTCATATTATCTTTACTTTATATCTTTACTTTCTTGGCTTATTCAGAGAGGTTCATCCACATACCTCTTTCTCACACCTCCTTGTCACTAATTTTCCAATCATGTTCCTTCCAATTTCCTGACTATCAGCCAAACCATTAGGCACAGTCCATGCATCAGTATACAGTCTCACATATGGCCATTCCTCCTTTCAGGCAAACTGGATGACCAGGTACACTGCTTAAAGTTCTGCCCATTGGCAGGATTTCCCTTCACCACTTCCCTTCAGGGAAATCCCAGAAAGGAGCTGGAGTGCTGCCACTGTCCACTTACAAGTGGCACCTCCATATCCTATCCTGCAGAGACATCAGTAAACCAAGCATGAATTTTCTGTGGCTAACTTATCATAGGGAACTCCAAAGGAGGTCATAGGGGCATACTGGGAGAAGCAAGGTAATGTGACAAGAGTGACAACTGTGGGCAATGGGCCATTTGTTCATGAAGACGACTTGGACCTTCAGGTCCTGTTCTAGTCTGATCTTGTATATACTGCTTCCATTTAACAATGGAGTGTTGTTGTGCACATCCAACTTTATGACTCTGTGGGTTAGACAATACCCAGTTCATGCTTGGCAGCTCAGGTCTCATGGTGAGTTAGTGGTCCATGGTGAGGTGTTCAGTTTCCACTAAGGCCCAGTTACAGGCTAACAGCTATTTTTCAAAAGAGGAGCAGTTGTCTGATGAGGATGGAAGGACTATACTCCAAAATCCTAATGGTCTATGCTGTGATTTAACAATAGGGGCCAGCCAAAGGCTCCACACTGCATCTCTATCTACAATGGACACCTCTAACATCATTGGATCAGCTGGATCCTGTGGTCCCAGTGGAAAGCAGCTTGCACTGCAGCCTAAACCTATTGCAGAGCCCTTTCTTGTTCTGGGCCCCACTCATAATTGGAGACCTTTTGTGTCACTTGATAAATAGGTTGAAGTAGAACACCGAAAATCCTAAGAACACCCAAAATCTGAAGTAGAACACCCAAAATTCTAAGAACCTCCAAAATCTTAAGAAGCTCACTCGATGTTGTGACATCCGTTTAGACATCCGTTGTTGGGGTGGGGTGGCAGATACAATAGCTTATTCTTCATGTTAGTAGGAATGTCTCGACATACCCCACACCTGAGAATGTTACTGAGGCGAAGGGTGCCCGAATCTATGTTTTTCCCAACTTCTTGCATACAGATGTGATACCAATGAATCTAGAATCTTTGATACATCCTCCTTAGTAGTTCCAGTCAGCACAATGTCATCAATATGCTGAACTATCATTGAATTTTGTGGAAGAGGCAGGCAATGAAGGTCCCTTTGGACTGAATTATGGCACAGGTAGAAGAGTTGATGTACCCATGGGGGAGAGTTGTGAAAGTGTATTGTTGTCCCTGCCAGCTGAAGGTAAACTGCTCCGGTGGTCCTTTGAGATTGTTATTGAGAAGAAGACATTGGCCAGATCAATAGCTGCATATCAAGTACCAGGAAAAGTAGAATTTTCTCAAGTGATAAAATCACATCTGGAACAGCAGCTGTGATTAAAGTCAACATTTCGTTAAGGTTATGATAATCCATTGTCATGCTCCAGGATCCATCTGCTTTCTTTATGGGTCCAATAGATGAGTTAAATGGGGATGTGGTAGGAATCACCACCCCTGCACCTTTCAAGTATTCAATGGTGGCACTGATCTCTGCAAACCCTAACTTTAATATCAGACACTGTTTCTAGACCTGCAATTCAGCTGACATTGTAATTCAGCTACTCATGTGATGAGACTCTGGATTTGTTTTTCAGCAATGTCAGCTCTATTACTATAGGAAAGAAGACTTTCCTTTTTAGTACATGCAGAAGTTTTTACATCTATTATTTAGCACTTGAGACATACTTCTGAGGTTCTGAGATGATCTCTTTCCCTGATTATATTTTCTATTGTAAGGGTGACCAGGCTACCAGCTTCACTATACTTCTAATCCTGACAAAATTGCTGGAAAATATTAAACACATGATCACTTCTCGTCTCACCAGCACTTCATCTATGGATGGTGACACTGGATATTAGTTTTGCCACATTACACCATAAATTAACTCCAATCAC
Source organism: Nesogale talazaci (assembly GCA_004026705.1). NCBI lineage: Eukaryota > Metazoa > Chordata > Mammalia > Afrosoricida > Tenrecidae > Nesogale > Nesogale talazaci. Next base: position 23,718 of record PVJH01018312.1, on the reverse strand, counting down.
TCTAGTAAGAGTGGTAGACTTATCCATGCCTTTAGGGGTAGAGATAGCATTGCCAGTGCTGTTAATCCTAATAAGGCTGAAGAGCCAATTTGAGAAGCCCATATTTATTATCTTGTTAGTATCTTGTTATATGGAACCACTCCTGGTACCAACTTTGTTAGACAGGCTTCTCTAAAGAAATAAAACCAGGCTACTTATGGTTTTGTGTAGATAGAGCACAAAGGAATATAACAGCTAATTAGTTCACACAGCAGTATAGAGGACTCAGTTCAACTCACTTCTGTGAAACAGTTACTATACTGGAAGTCCTTCAATTTGTAAGGACTGCTGTGTCCAAAGTTAAGGAAGCAGACAGCTGAGTCTTCTGTCTGGTCACAGGCAGAAAACAGCAGGGCAAGTCACCAACAGACATCCAGATGCAGGATCCAACAGTTCCCAGATAAAGTGCAGTGTTGTGAAGCAGGTTTCAAAGGAAACTCAAGCTCTAGCAACACAGTCCATAGATTGGGTGTCCCACAGGTAGCATAGCTTGTAAGTAGAGAACTACCTAAGGCAGCCAGACACTGGTGTGTGTGTGTGTGTGTGTGTGTGTGTGTGAGAGAGAGAGAGAGAGAGAGAGAGAGAGAGAGAGAGAGAAGACTGGCAAGTCATTTATCTCTTTGCCCTCCAATTAAGCTGCACCCGTATTAATCCCAGGCTGACACAGTAAATCTACCTATCACAGAGGTATACACAGAGTCACTGAATCAAGCAGAGCTAGTCAAAACTCAACCATTTCAAGAGGTAGCATATGATCAAGAACTGAACTTATTGAAAGAAGTGGTCCAAGTTGCCTTAAATTCTCCAGGAATTGACAGAATACCACTTAAAGTGTAACAAATTAACGAAGGAATGGGATCATCCATTCATCCAGGACAAAAAATTTAGAAGAGAGTTACTGGACCCAACACCTAATAGAGATCCATATTTGTATCTATTCCCAACAAAGGTCACCTAACAATATGGAAATTATCAAACAATACCACCAACAGCACATGCAAGTAAAATTTTACTAAAATTCATTCAACAATGGTTTCTGCAGAACATCACCAGAAATTTAAATCTGGTTCAGAAAAGTTTATGGAACAAGGGATATTCCTGCCATCAGATGGTCTTGGTTGAAAGCAAAGAACATCAGAAGGATGTTTATTTGTGTTTGTTGAATTTGCAAAGGAATTTCACTGTATTAATCAAATATGGATAGCAATGAGAAAGATGGGAATTCTAAAACACATCATTGTACTCATGTAGAACCTGTATATGGATCAAGAGTCAATAATTTGAACAGTAGTAACTTGAATACTGCATGGCTTGCAATCAGTAAAGATATGCATTAGAGTTGTACTCTCTCATTATACTTATTCAATCTGTATACTCATCAAATTTTCCAAGAAGTATGATTATATGAAGAAGAATGTGCTATTAAGTTTGGACAAAGGGTTATTAACAACCTGTGAAATGCAGATGGTACAGGCTTGCTTTCTAATAAAGAGTATAACTTAAATCACTTGCTGGTTAAGGATAAGGAATTTAGCCTATGATATGGATTACAACTCAAAATATAGAAAGTCTAAATCCTCACAATTAGGTTAATAGATAACATCCTAATAAATGGAGAAAAGATTAAAATTCTCCAGGATTTCATGTTGCTGGAAGCAGCAGACAAGGAATCAATTAGGCATTGCATTAGGTAAATCTGAACGAGGAATCTTTAAATTGTTAAAGAACAAGGATGTCATTATGAGGACTAAGGTGCTTTTGATTCAAGCCAAAGTATTTTCAATTGCTTTATATGTATGTGAAAATTGGACATTGAATACGAAAGACCAGAGAAAACGCAATACATTTGAATTCTGGTGCTTGTGAAGAATATTGAGAGTACTGTAGACTACCAAAATATAGACCTGCTGTGGAAGAAGTCCTGCCAGAATGTTACTTAGAAGTGAGGAGGGTGAAATTTCACCTCAAATACTTTGAGCAAATTACTGGGAGAGCCCAGTCACTAGCAAAGGACATATTATATGAAAAAGTGGAAGGCCAGTGAAAAAGAGGAAATCTTTGACAAGATGAATTAACACAGTGGCTGCAGCAATAAGGTCAATTATAGTAACAATTATGAGAATGGCACGGGTATGTGGCAGTGTTTTGTTCTACTATACATCGGGTCACTATGAGTTGGAATCCACTTGGTGACACCTAACAACAACAAAAACAACAACGGGTGTTTCATGATATTCTGTAGTTTGGCAGTTGAGGCCACCTCCATGATAGGATCTTGTATAATGTAATCAACTCCATAATGAAATGTGCTCTGAGTAGCCAAGCGTTTGTGGGAAGGTTAAGGTGGAGTACAATTGAACAGAAGTGGCCTTGGAAGTGTGGCCTACATCTATTTAAGCAGGCACTGTGAGAAAGCTTGACCATTCTTGTTAAGCTGGGATCCTGAATTTGGGTTACTGAATATGAATTACAACTATGGATGCACCATATTGACTGCCAACCCTTGTACCATAACAGCCTAACATGTGTTATTGGGCTTCCCTCACTTGCTTGATCTCAGTATCTATCTATCTATCATCTCTCTCTCTCTCTCTCTCTCTCTCTCTCTCTCATCTATCTAATTCATATAACATATAATTCAATAATCTTTTATTGAAAATATGTATTAAATATTGGACTCTACTTGCTTGATATAGATTTCTTTCAAGATCTATCTATAAAGATATTATATGAACAGCTTTATCACACTTATCTTTATCGCAGCACTATTCGCAAAACTAAAAAGATGGAAAAAACTTAAATGACCTCAAGTTGACAGAAGATCATGTAACTACTCCAGATGTTCACACTAAAAAATTATTTTATGGTTATTAGGGATGGGGAGGGAGGAGGATTCATAGGTTAGAGGATGGATAGGTGTTAACATGAATGAAAGGGTAGGCAATATACAACAAGAGAGAAGTTGGTAAAAAATGTTGGAAACAGGACAGGAATTAGGAGGCTTTCAAGAGTTAAAAGCAATAGAAGAAAATATTTTTATACACAACTGTGCATTATCTTGGATAGACACTCAGATTGACCAGGTATAGGTGGGTGAGTAGGAGTATATACATGAATTTAATGTACGTTTGATATAAATTATTTTCATATGCTTGTCAACTTTGGCTGCAAATATTTCCATAAATGTGGTGGAGCACACAGGGGAGAAGTTATGAAAAACATTTAAACATAACCCAACAGAGGGAATGAGTTGCTGAACCTAGGGCATTAGGATCATAGTCTCTGAGACAACAATGTCAATTGGGATAACAGTCCACAAAGACAATTTTCTACATTCTACTTGGGTGAGTAGTGTGGTTGGGGCCTTAAAGACTTGTGAACAGTCATCCAAGATGTAACTATTAGTGTCTCTCTATCCAGAGGAAAAAGGAGTGATAAAAAGTGATGGACTAATGGATGATACAAAATATCTCACTTCACAGCCATTGAGACAAGAAGAAGTAAATGATAGTTAGCTACCACTACTCTCTCTCTCTCTCTGAAAAGGATCACATTAGAATATACAGTACAGATAAGATAAAAATGTGCTAAAACACTCAAAAGTTATGAAAGAGATCAGGCTTCCTGATTGCATGCAGATTGGTGGGACTGCTTCCCCAAGATTATAGACTTTAATTACCTTTCAAGTCTATAACACAGCTCACACTGATGTGAGAATAATTATCCATTTAAAATCAAAGGGGCAGCATTTACCCAAGGACAATGTTCAGAGGGTTAGGGATGGAGGAGGAATGGCAAATTGAAATACAGGAAGCCAGTAGAATAAGCATTGAGGGCATTACAATGGATAAGTTGAAACAAATTGTGTATGAATGTTTTAATGTAAAACCAGAAGAAGGCACTTCAGAGGTCAACACTGAAGTTATAGCTCAGGGAGGGGGATATGTCTGATTAGAGCACACAGGAGCAAATGAAGGGAGAGGAAGAGAGAGTGGCCCACCACGCCCTGGGAACGATATTCTTTCTAGGTTCAGAGAAACCAAAGCAGAGAGAACCATCAGGACAGCCCCACTATAAGAAAGAAGTCCCTCTTTGACCCATACCACTATGGGGGACAGCACTGGAGACACAGTGTGGGAATTGCTCCCGATTTAACTCCATCACACTGAGGAGAAACGATAAGTGTGTGCAACAGAACAGCAAGGGGGACAGAGCAACCAAGTTCCCAGAAAATACCAAAAATAGACTTTGGGGCCAGGGCATGGCAACCCATCAGACTCTATAAGAGTGTTATACTCCTAAAGATCAATGAGCAGACCTTGAGCTATTTACAGGCTTTTCTTTTTTGTGTCATTAGTTTGTTGTTGTTTTGTTTTCTTTTGTTGCATTGTTTTACTCTGTCTTGCTTTTTGATTGTATTATTATATCTGCATGTCTATCTAGATAAGATAGGTGGAATAAACCAGCTGGAGGAGAAAATAACAGGACCAATGTTTGGGGGGGGTGATAGGAGAAAGTGAGAAGGAGGAAAGGAAATAGGTGCTAACAAACCCAGTGACAAGGGAACAACAAGTAATTCAAAATCTATGCCGGTGGTGTAAGTGGTTGAGTGTGGGACTGTGGCTCGTCAGCTTGGCGGTTCAAATCCAGTGGCAGCACTCAGGAACAGCGTTGGGTAGCTCCCACAACTATCAGAGGGCAGTGATCCCCCCTCCAAAAAAAAACAAAAACAAAAAAATAAAACAAAATCTATGGTGAGTAGGGTCTAGGTCCTACACCTGGTAGGGCTTGATCAAGGATAATGTAATCAAAGAAATTACTGAAACCCAAATGACAGCTGAATATGATAGTGGAACAAGAATAAAAAGGAAATAGAGGAAAGAACTAGGAGACAAAGGGCACGTACAGAGGTCTAAATATAGGCATTTGCATATGTAAATATATTTATATATGGTGATGGCAAAATAGATCCATGTGCATATATTTATAGGTCTAATATTAAGGTAGCAGATGGATATTGGACCCCTACTCAAGTACTTCCTCAATGCAAGAAGACTGCCCTATTAAACTGACATTTCATTATGCTCATTTTCCCAATACGATCACCGAAGACAAAGCGAAAGTGGTAAAGAAAGATGATGGTGCCCGGCTATCAAAAGACATAGCATCTGGGGTCTTAAAGGCTTGAAGATAAACATAGGGCCATCTAGTTGAGAAGTAACAAAGTCCACATGCAAGAAGCACACCAGCCTGTGTGATCATGAGATGTTGATAGGATCAGTTATTAGGCATGAAAGATGCAGAACAAAATCATATCATTGTGAATAAGGGGGAGGGTGGAATGGAGACCCAAAACCCATCTGTAGGCAACAGGGCATCCCCTTACAGAAGGATCGCAGGGAGGGGATGATCCAGTCAGGGTGCACTATAGCACTGATGAAACATACAACTTTCCTCTAGTTATTGAATGCTTTTTCCTCCCTACCATCATGATCCCAATTATTCCTTATAAATCCAGGTAGACCGGGCTGAGCCCTGGTGGCATAAGTATGTAAGTGGTTGAGTGCGGAACTGCAGCCCGCAGGCTTGGCGGTTCAAATCCAGCAGTGGCTGGGTAGTGCCCATGACCACCAGAGGCAGTGATGCCCACAAAATAAAAAATCCAGGTAGACCAGAGGATGTACACTGGCACAGATAGGAACTGGAAACTCAGGAAGTTGAGGACTGATAAATCCCTCAGGACCAATAATGAGAGTAGTGATACCAGGAGGATAAGGGGAAGATGGGGTAGAAAGGGGGGACTGATTACAAGGATCTGTATACAACCCCCTCCTGGGTTATGGACAACAGAAAAGTTGGTGAAGGGAGATATCAGACAGGGTAAAACATGAAAGAATAACAATAATTTAGAATTTATCAAGGGTGAGAGAGCGAAGGAGGGACAGTGGGCGAGGGAGGGGAAAAACAAGGAACTGATACCAAGGGCTCAAGTAGAAAGAAAATGCTTTGAGACTGATGATGGCAACAAATGGGCTCGACGCAGTGGATGTATGTATGGATTGTGATGAGAATTGTATGAAATGCCAATAAATGATTTAAAAACCTCCCAAAATAATGATCTGCTCTGTAAACCTATACATCATTCATAATAAAAAATTTCATTTTTTGTTTTAAAGAAAGTAAGCAGAGAGCTAAAGTGAATAAAAGAAATGATAAAGGGCTGAGCCCCGGTGGTGTAGTGGTTGTGCGCGGGACTGCGGCCCACTGGGACGGAGGTTCAATCCCAGCAGTGGGGCTGGGCCTCCTACTCCCACCACCGGAGAGCAGTGATGCCCAAAAACAAAAAAAACAAAAAAAAGAAATGGTGAAGCAAAAAAGTGAGTGAAAAATTTCAAAAGAGGGTTCAAGAAGCCAAAGTAAATAAATCACAGGAAATATACAGGCATGGAGTTACAAAGCCAAAAGGGAAAGACATGCTCAGAATCCCTCAAGCTGAAGAAACTAAAGGAAAAAAGACAGCCTCAAGTAGCAATATTAAAATATTCCATGGATAAAACACTGAATGATGCAGTAAGCATCAAAGGAAAATTAAGGAATGCATGGAGTTACTCCACCAAAAATGATTTGTCAACATTCAACCATTTAAGGACATAGCACATATATCCCATTCCTCTTGAATTTGTAATTACTGTTATAGTAAATTATATAACCATCTGATTCAAAATGGCCATAACAGTCCATTTCAGCTCAATGTTTATGCATATAATTCATATTTGATGATTTCCAATGTTCTTTCTCACCACTATTCATATATGTTTGCAGCTCTTTCTTCTCATTTTGAGTCTTGCCTCATCAGCAAATGAAGGCTTTACTCCTTATTCACTTCATTGTGGTTGACTTTATTCTGAAAAAACAGCTCTTCCTCAGTCGTTTTTTTTTGTGCCTTCAGAACCGAAGGGCTCATCTTCTGTCACTGTCTCTGACAATGTTCTGTGGCTCTTATTGAGGTTTCCAGTATTTCACAATCTAAATAGGCAAGCACAAGTTGTATGCTCATCACCCATCACCCATTTCTCCCATGTATTGATGGACTCTTAGATAATGCTCCTGTGCGCTTCCAATACCACAAATCACTAGGCCAAATTATGTAACTTTGTGGAACATGTGAAGAATAAGATCAGTAGTTGATTAACACCCACTATTACCGCTGAGTGAATTCTGATTCACAGAGGACATTTAGGACAGAGTAGAACTACTCCATAGGCCTTCTGGGTCTGTGTATCTTTACTAAAATAGACTGCCTAACACTGTCCCATGAAGCAGCTAGGAGCAGGGGTTCTCAACTTTCCTAATGCCATGACTCTTTAATAGAGTTAGTTCCTCATGTTACGGTGACGCCCCGAACCATAAAATTATTTTCGTACTTTATAACTGCAATTTTGCTACTGTTATGGATCAGGTGAACCCTGTGAAAGGGTCATTCAACCCCCAAAGGGGATGTGACCCACAGATTGAGAGCCGCTGAGCTAGTGGCTTCCATGGGCTGACCTTTCAGCTATTCTCATTTCTGATGTTCAGTTTATTCTCTGCATACCATGCATGATGCATGATTCAGTGCAAACTGTTTTTCCAATGTCTGATGATTTTCACCCAATATTTTCAGTTTCAGTTAGTGCACTGCTGGCCCAGGTCAAATATCTAGGAGTAATTTTAAAATGGCCTCTCTCTTCATACCTCCATCATCTTTGTTTTTTGCCTACTTTGTCATTCTACTCCAGCTCTCCTTAATGGGCCAGAGCTCTCTCTCTTTTTTTTTTTTAACAAATCAAGAATGTTTTATCCTCAGAATGATTGTACTGGCTGTTTCTTTTGCCTTGAACAGTCTTGCTCTAGATTATTGCATGACTATTTCCTACTCAGGTCTCTACTCCAGTACTATCTCTGAAGATATTCCTTCCCTGACCATTTTACCTAAAATATTATTCCTTTAGTCATCATTCTCTATCCCATTATCTTGTCATGAATTTATCCAGTTGCTGTCAAATTGATTCCCACTTATGGATACTCCATTTATGCCAGAGTAAAGCTGTGCTCTGTAGGGTTTTCAGTGACTGAATTTTGGGAAGTATTTTTCCAACCCTTTCTTCTGAGGAGCCTTTCGGTAAACTCAAACCATGAATTTTTCAGTTAAAAATGCAACTCATTAATCATTTGCACCACACAAGAATTCCACTTGGCACAAAACAATTATTTAATAAATGCCAAGTCCAAACTCTTGTCTGACATCAAGGTCCTTCTTGATCTGGCTCTAACCTAACTTATCTAGTCCTGTGGGACCTGGTTGAATCCAAAGGAGGACCACCCTGTGCTTAATAGCCCACAACACCAGCAGGACTCTCTCTCTACCCTAAATGCACAGGCAGATTAGTAACTCTTGCTAATCTTTGCTGAGAGTGAGTTAAGTGTGGGGGCTATCTGAGAGTCTGAGTAAGAGTGTTTCTCTCTCTCAGTTGCTTTCTGTTGCCCCCACCCCACCACCCAAGGCTAGATGAATATCCCCATTCTCTTGCATGTCTCATTATCTGGTACAAGCCAAATAGATTTAACATGCAGCTGCAGCTGCCAAGAGACAACTAACCACAATGTTTCCAGTTCAAATAAATAGCCACTTTCATCAGGAGAGAGACTGTCGGACCCCCTTAAAAACTGGGAACCCTATGCAAACATAGGGAAGAAGGGAGAGGGAGAGGGAGAGGGAGAGGGAGAGGGGGGGAGGAGAGAGAGAGAGAGAGAGAGAGAGAGAGAGAGAGAGAGAACTACACATAAAACCGGAAGAGAATCAGAATCAGGCATGGCTCGCTTGGCCTTCTGGGAATTGTAGTCCTGAATGCTCTCTGGTTGTCTGGCTGACCCAGGAGCTGAAGACTACAGTTCCCAGGCATGCTCCAAGTTCCTACTGCACAGACTCCGAGCTCAGATCCCAGAGCTCTGAGCTGCGAGGAGGTGGCTGCATTGGTCTATTGTATTCCCGGCTGGTGTTTTTTGATTAAATTTCTCACGACCTGAAATTGAGAGAGAAAAGCATGGCTGATGAACAAGAAATCATGTGCAAATTGGAAAGCATTAAAGAGATCAGGTAAGAGGCACGTTCCAAGGCCTTCTCATTTCCTTTCTTATTCCAAGAATTCCTTGCCTCAGTGGTTGAGTAACCTATTGGAAAAGATTTGTTGTTGAATTGCTTACCTAGTGGTAAGTGGGGCGAAGGGTGATGGCTATTTACTCAGGACTTAAAATGAGAAGCGAGGATGTGGGCAGGGAAAGAGGGAGTCAGCATTAAGACTATAGTGATGGAAGAGAGTTAAATAGAGGACATTTCTGACCTGAAGTAATTGTGAAATGCAGATGGAAATATGTGTGGATGAATATGAGACGGTTGTTTCTCTTCTTGGACTGAAGGCCAGGAGAAAGGCAGTATTTTGATTCGTTTTTTTAAAAAGTACTTGATTGACTCCAAGATGTCTTTGACACTCCTGATACTGGTCTTCAACTCTCGGGTGTCTAGTTCCGCTCCAGGATCTGGAACTTAGCTAAGGGAAATGGGGATGACAGAAGCAGCCATGAGATGCGGGCTTGGGGGTGTGCAGAGGAATCCAGAGGACAGGGGTTGGGGGACTGCAAGGGTGCCTGGGTGGTTATGTTTGTTTTACTTTCACGCATGACTTCACAGTATTGGGGGGCTGTCTTGATGGTGGTACCCTTGCTTTTACTCTTAGGTGCCTGAGGTAAAGTGTGGATGGGTGAAATATCTCCTGACCATATCCTGTCTCCAGGTCCTTTGCTCAAAGAACTCTTGTGGTGCTGTAGTTTTCAGAATACCATTGCACCAAGATATTCTGACTATCTGGGGAAAGGCACCCGGCCTTTCTTCATCTTCTCTCTGCAGCTGCAGAACACCCTCCTGGTTAACATTCCTCACTTAGAAAGTGGCCTGGGTCTGCCATCTCTGTGGAGTGGTTTTCAGTAACCTAGGGTGGTCAATATTCTTCACCAGCATCATATTTCAAATGCATTGACATTTCTTCAGTTTTTCTTTTTCAATGTCCAACTTTCACATGCATATGAGGCAATAAAAAATAAAATAGTTTGAGTAAGGTGTATCTTAGCCATCAAAGTAACATGCTTGCTTAGAATATTGAAAGTACTGTGAACCACTAAAAGAACAAACAGATCTGTCTTGGAAGAGGTACAGCTAGAATGCATGCTAGAGGCAAGAATGGCAAGACTGCCTCAATACTTTGGACATGTTATCAGGAGATACCAGCCCCTTGAGAAGAACATCATGCCTGGTAAAATGAAGTGACAGGAAAAGAGAAAAACTTTGGACAAGGTGGACTGACACAGTAACTGCAACAATGGACTCAAACATAATTGTGAGGACGGCACAGAACCAGGTCATGTTCTTTCTGTTGTACACAGAGTTGCTATGAGTTGGAAACATCTCAACAGCACCGAGCAGCAACAAGAATGGTTAAAAGGAAGGAGATGTGTGTCAAGTGCCTTTTAAGAATTGGGATTTAGAGCAGGAGATAAGATGCAACCCTTGAAGTAAGGCCCACACATATTTGTGGTGGTGGTCATGGTAGTGGTAGTGACCACTGTAGTAAATTTGGCTTCTTGTTTTCTGGAGGAATTCCTCTCTCTTTTTGGAGGGGAGGGAAAGGAAGTTAATTGCCATTTTTTGAGACTTAAGAGGTTGTCCTCCCTGTCTTCTCTTACAACTGAGAAAACGAAGACTCCGAGACTACATAGTTACACTGTTTGAAAATGCCTTTTTCTAACAGTAACTCAATCAGTCTAAATGCAGAGGTGCTCCTTGTTACAATTTGTACTGTGGAGAGGTGTACGAATGGAGCTGAAGAAGGGATATGTTCAATTATTTTCTTATCAGAGTATCTAGAGATAGGGAGTGAGATTATCTGGTGCAGTTGAAGGCTAGTTGTCACAATAATACAACTAATAAGAAGCTTAGGCCTGTAAGAAGACACCCAGGCTTATATTTTCATCAGACTTTAGAAGAACCTCTAAAGAATCTTTAAATATGAGGTCCCAGCAAGGGAATGCATTCCTGATCTAAAGAGTTCCCTCTCCCAATTGAGACTATCTCAGGAAATATGACTTTTACATTCACTTGCAGCAATGAGGCATACATCCTTCTTTTAGCTGGGGTAAAATTCAGCACGTTTCTATAGAAAAGGCTGAACTCCTGTCTCTTCTCAGCAGTAACAAGAAATCCTTCTCCCACCTGAATGCCTGGTAGAGAAACTGGATTTTTATGCCCACCAAGCAAAAAGGGCATATAATGCCCCCTTCCCTATCAGAAGGCTGTCAGAAGAGACCCACTGAAGCAAGAAGTTAAAAATAAGATTCTGAGGATTGTGATATAATATCAAAAATGTCTGAGTTTTCATCAAAAACCACTCATCATATGAATAAATAGGTTTATTTCAACTTCAAAGGAAAATCAAATAGTCAAATACTAATAGCAAAGTAACACAGACATTAGAAATATCTGACAAATACATATTTAAAAGTCATCAGAAAATTCTTGAAAGAGCAATTAAACACACTTAAATGAAAAAAATCCTCAAAAAATAAAACCATCTCAGTAAAAATATGTAATACATAAAAGAAAAATTTATAGGTAATATATAATAACTAAAAAAATTACCCTGTCAATAAAAATTCAATAAATGAACTCAACTGTGTTTGGGCTGGGTCCAGGGCCAAGCAGCCCTCTGTTTCAGCCTCTCAAGAAGATGGATGATCTGCTAAGCTTGAACTCACCTGAACTTCAAAGCACCTGCCTGCAGCGTGTCCCAAAACTTACCTCATCTGGCAGAAGGTACTCCCTCTCCCTAGTAGAGTTTCCCAGGGACAAGATGACCTCTCCTGGCCAGAACAGTCTTCCTCTCCTAACACTGTTTCCTGGCAACCACAGCACTAAGAACATCTCTTCCTCTTTACAATCCACCTGCTTGCAGCTCAATCATTCATATATATATATGTATGTTCATTATATATATATCTATATATCTATATCTATATATATAATCTTGCCATCCCATTACCAGGCACGACTCCCCTACCTACACTCTAGGTTGTGGGACCCGCTCAAGATGCTTCCTCATCCCGCTCCCCCACTTTCCCTTCCCCTCCCAAGAGGTCTTTTATTCTAATAAAGCCACCCATTGCTTCATGTCTTTGTCTCAACTCTGCCTCAGTTTACCTCTCAAAGAGCAGGATAGAGAAGACAGAAAAAAGACCCAGGCAAGTTGAAGAAAAAGCAAGTTAAATTACCCTATCTGAACAGCAGAAATTGGACTGAAAATAAAAGAATGAAAAACTCAGAGTTGTGGGGTAGCAGCCAAAGAACTAACCTTCCTATCATCAGAGTTCTAGAAGGAAAGGAGAAAGAAAGTGGGTTGAAAAAGTACTCAAGTAATTGTTAAAAATTCCATACATTTGGCAAAGGGCATATATCCATGGATTCAAGTAGCTGAATCCAGCCAAACAAAAAGCTTGTTAGAAATCTACATCATGATATGTTATGGTTAGTATTTGAAAACTAGACAAACAATAACAATGAAATCTTGTTAGCAGTCAAAGAGGAATTACACTTTGCATGTGAAATAAACATGAGAGATTTTCCATTAGAAATCATAGAGACCAGAAGGAAATGGCAGAATAGTTTTCAAGTACTGAAAGATAAGAGCAGTCACACCAGAAGTTAATATCTAGCAAAGCTATTAATCAGGAATGAGGAAGAAATAAAGGCATTCTTTTCTCAGATGAAGGAAAATTGAGACTTTGTTAATAACAGATCTACCCCCAAAAGAATGACTCAAGGAAGTTCCATAAATAAAACTAAACATTCGAAGAACCTTGGAATATCAGGAGAGAAGAAAGAATAGGAGTAAAAGTATGGCTGTGGTACAACACATTTTCTTGACATTTTTCTAAATTAATTTGAATGAGGTCAGCACAAGTTTGTGTAACATCTTTCTAAATACATATATAGAGGAAGTGTTTGAGACAATTTTATAATCAATTTTGGCCAACCTGGAAGAGATCCATATTTTTGTTCATTCCAAAGAAAAGTAAGCCAACAGAATGCAGAAAGTGCTGAACAATGTCATTAATGTTATATATAAGTAAAATGTTGCTGAAGATTATTTTAAAAATTATTTTCAACCGGACATCAACAGGGGGCTACCAGAAATTAAGGCTGATTTCAGAAGTGGGTATACAATGAGGGCTATAATGGCTATATGAGATAAATCTAGACTGAAAGCAGAGAATACCAGAATATGTTATCACAAGGGGCCAGTCCCTGGAAAAGTACATCATGTTTGGTAAAGTGGGAGCCAGTAAATAAGAGAAAAGTCCTCAATGAGCTATATTGATACAATGACTGCAACATTGGGCTCAAATATAACAACTGTGAAGATGATGCAGGACCAGGCAGTGTATTGTCCTGTTGCATATAGTGTTCCTATGAGTTGGAGCTGACTTGACATCACTTAACAGCAGCAACAAACATTAGTGTGCTGAAATAGACTGCTAATGCCCATTTTGAATCAGCTATCACCTAATAACTATGGCAGCATACAATAAATGGTGGAGATTAAAGGCACATAAAGAAGGTAAGGTTTCCATTCTTCATTGTATCATTTAAATGACTACAAGTATTTATGATCAATTATGAAGTATAATAATACCTAGAGAAGATATACATATATACACACCTACTGCCATCAAGGTGATTCCAATATAGAGCCACCTAAATAGACTTTCTGGAGTTTTGTCACTCTTTATGGGAACAAACAGCCTCATCTTTCTCCTGCAATGCATTTGGTGAGTTTAAACCAATGATCTTTTGGTCAGCAGTTCAACAGTGAACTGATGGTGCCATCAGGGCTTCATTAAAACAGTATAATTTAATGAAAATGAAATTTCTTTTAAATATTCAAGTAACCCACAATAACACAAAAAGAAAATGGAGAAATTAATAACAGAACAACAAAAAAATAAGACATTAACTTTTAGTTCTAACCTATCGATAAGTACAGTAAATACTTGTGTCTAAGTGGTCTTAGTACATCAATTGAAATAAGGAATAACCAATTAGTATCTCAAAGCTCATCTTGAATTAGTATGATAGGTATTAATCTGTTAGGCAAGTATCTACCCTGGAAAAAATGTTACAGTAGTTTTCCCTAGCACCAACCCTCACGCTCAATGTAAACAGAGCTCAATTGATAAGAAATCAATCTGTGCAAAGCAACATCTCATGTTTGCAGTTTCCAGTTGGATTATACTTGCATGAACTTCTCATATCAACAGCACCTTAAACTATGCTACTGGATAAATTATTAATGATATTAATGCCATCACCTTGTAACCTAGGGGGATGGCTGACACTTTCTTATTTATTTATTTTTAAGTGAATTTAGTTTTAGTTTTTTGGGGTATGTTGCTTTTGTTGGCTTTTGTTTTTGTCATAATATGGCCAAAGTAAACCAGTGTCATTCAAGTCCTGTAGACAAATAGAGGGATTCTGGGTTGCCAGTTAATTCTAGCACCAATCTAAGAACAATTAGTTTTATAATAGGGCCGATCTACACTTGTCTTTATGGCGGGAATACTGAAGATAGAGGTACTGTAGCAAAGTGTGGTGAAGAAAACTGATGGTGCCAGACTCTCAATTGGAACAGTGTCTGGGGTCTTAAAGGCTTGTATTCAAATGCTACATCAACTAAACCCACATGGAACGACACCAGCCTATATGATCATGAGTGGTTGATGGGACCACGTATCAGGTATCAAAAGATCCAAAGCAAACAATTATATCGATATGAATGATAGTGGGGGAGCGGAGACAACTAGACATCTCCCCACAGAAGAGTTACAGGGAAGGGATGATCCAACCAGGGTTCAGTATAGCACTGATGCAACAGATATCATTTCTCTATTTCCTGGATGCTTCCTTCCCCCTCCACATTCCCTTCCCATTCTCGTGACTCAGTCCTCCCTTAAAATTGCAGCCAGACTGGAGTACAAACATTCGTAGAGATAAGAGGCATCGACACTTGGAATCCAGGACAGATAAACCCCTCAAGAACAGTAGCAAGAATAGTGATATCATGGGGAGGCTAGGGGGAAGGGGGAGAAAGGTGGAACCCATCACAAGGTTGAATATATAGCCCCCTCTCCCAAGGGGATGAATAGCAGAAATGTGGGTGAAGGGAGACAATGGATGGTATAAGATGTAAAAAAAAAACAATATTAATATATAGGGATCAAGGTTTCATGAGGGTTGGAAGGTGGGGGAGAGAGGGGGGAAAAGAGGACCTGATACCAAGGGCTCAAGTAGAAAGAAAACGTTTTGGAAATGTTGATGGCATATGTTTAAGTGTGCTTAATACAACTGATTGATGATTGTCCTAAGATTTATATGAGCCCCCTAATTACCTCCCCCTCCCCACCCTTCCCCAATTCCCAATAAAACATTGCATCAGTTATTATCTCTATGCAGCCCCTGCTAAATGGCTGCTGGTTTAGCTCAAGCCTTTAAGACCCCAGATGCTATATCTTTTGATAGCCGGTCACTATCAGCTTTGCTTATGCATCCATGTCTCAGTGGTTGCATCAGGAAGGTATCAAATAGTGCCAGGTTATTAGAACAAAGTGTTCTTGTGTTTAGGGAGACCCAGAGTTCGTCTCCTATTTTAATACTTAATATGTGTAAATTGACCTCTATTCATGTAATCATAAATTAATATATTTATATATATATGCATGCCTATAGCTATAGCACAATAAATAGCTTTTGCCTCCTAGTTCTTTTCTCCATTTCCTTCCATCTTCCTCTTGTCCCAATATCATGTTCACCCTCCATTCGTCTCTTAATAATTCCTCTCGTATACATTGCACTTGAATTGATGGCAAGGAGGAGGTATAATACCTGATGGAGTTTGGTCATTTCACTTTTTTGTTGTTAAGTGTGCTTGAGTCAGTTCCAATTCACAGCAATTGTGTAAAACAGAATGAAAAACTTGCCCTTTTTTTGTGTGCCATTCTCAGAATTGTTCTATGTTTGAGCCCATGGATGTAGTCACTGTGGCAATCCATCTTGTTGAAGGTTTTCCACCTTTTCACTGCCTCTCTAATTTACCAAGCATGATATCTTTTTCTAATGATTGGTTTCTCCTGGAGAATGTGTCCAAAGTAGGTAAGATGACACCTGTACTACCTGTGCCTTGCTCACCACCTGTCCATCGAAGGATCAGTCTAGCTATATTTCTTCGAAGGAAGATTTGTTCTTTTGACAGTTTGCTGTACTTTCTTTCACCAGTCCCATGATTCTAATACACCAATTCCTCTACAGTCTTTCCTTATTCACTCACATGCTTATAAGGCAATTGAAAATACCATGGCTGGAGGTAGGCATACCTTAGTTCTCAAAGTTACATCTTGCTTGTGTTGCAGATTTAGCTAGTGCAATGAACCCTCTGATATCTTGACTGATGTTTCAATAAACACTGATTGTGGATCTAAGAAAGATGAAATCTTTGATAGCTTTCATCTTTTCTCCATTTGTCATGATACTACATATTGATCCACTTGTGAGGATTCTTATTTTCTTTATATTAAGTATGTAATATATATGGAAGGCTGAAATCCCAAATCTTCATCAGCAGGTGCTTCAAATCCCACTTAATTTTAGCCAGCAGGGTTTTGTCATCTGTGTAACACAGGTTGTTAATAAGCCTTTCTTCAATCCTGCTGCCACATTTTTTTCTCCATGTAATCTTGCTTCTTTATTTGCTTAGCATACAGATTGAGTAAGTATGGTGAGAAGATACAAACTTGACTCACACTTTTCCTGAATTTAAACCACATAGCATTCTCTTGTTCTGTTTACACAACTGCCTCGATTCATGTACAGGTTCCTTATGAGCACAATTAAGTGTTCTGGAATTTCTATTCTTAAGGCTATCCATAGTTTGTTATGATTTACACAGTCAAATGCCTTGGAATAGTCAATAAAACACAAGTAAATATCTTTTTGATATTCTTTCCTTTCAGAAAAGGTCCATTTGACACCAGCAATAATATCCCTTGTTCCACATTCTTTTCTGTATGCAGCCTGAATCTGTGGCAGCTTCTTGTTAATATATGGCTGCAACCTTTGTTCAATGATCTTCAGCAAAATTTTACTTGCATGCAATATTATATTCTTCTTTAATTTGGGCATCTTGTTGGGTCACCTTTCTTTGGAATGAGTACAGCTAGAGACCTCTTCCAGCCAGTTGGCCAGCTAGTTGTCTTCCACATTGTCTGGCATAAGTGAATGATTACTTACAGTACTTTATCAGCTTGTTGAACTATTTCCATTGGTGTTCCATCCATTCCTGGAGCCTTATTTTTGGCTAATGCTTTCAGTATGGTTTGAATTTCTTTCTTTAGTAACCCTGGTTCTTTCTCATATGGTGAATGCCAAATAGTCTAGTTCTTTTTGGTCTGATGAGACTATTTGTTCCATATTCTTTTGATGCTTCATACATTCTTTAATATTTTGCCTATAGAATCTTTCAATATTTCAATCCAAGGCTTGGGATTTTTTTCACTGAGTTCTTTCAGTTTAAAATGTGTTGAACTTAGTCTTCCTTTTGGATTTTCTAACTCGAGGTCATGGGTTCTTAAACTTTTTAAACAGGGCACCAATTCACTGTCCCTCAGACTGTTGGAGCCCAGACTATAGTTAAAAACAATCTATGAGAAAATTCACTGTGGGACCCGTTTGTGGGACCCGTGTTGAGTTGGCTGCTAAGCAGGACAGGCAGCGACTTCAAAAACACCTGGTAGACCAGATAAATGGCCTCAGCATGTGGCCCTCATGCCGTAATTTGAGGTCCCCTGCTCTAGGTCTTTGTACAATTTATTGTAATATTTTACTTTGCCTTGCTCTTTGAAATATTTTGTTCAGTGCTTTTACTTCATCATTTATTCCATTTTCTTTGCTACTTTATGATTAAAAGCAAGTTTCAGAGTCTCTTCTGATACCCACTTTTATCTTTTCTTTTTTAATGACCTTTGACTTTCTTCATATTTAATGTTCTTGATGCCATTTCCTAGTTTCTTGAAATGTTCCCCAAATTGAGGCAGGATAAGGTCATGTTTTCGCTCTTGTGGACCTGTTTTAATTTCCTTCTGCCTCACTCTGAATTTACATATAGGCAACTCATGATCTGTTCCACTGTCAGCAGCTGGCCTCATTTTAGCTGCTGATATTAAGCTTCTCAATTGTCTCTTCCCACAGATTAGTCCATTTGATTTCTGTATATTCCATCTGGAGGAGTTCATTTGTAAAGTTGCCTTTTGTGTTGCTTAAAAGGGAATATTCTATGATGAAGTTATTGGTCGTGCAAAATTCTGTGATGCATTTCCAGCTTTGGTCTTATCACCAAGGTCATATTTTTCCAATTTCTGTTCCTTCCTCTTTGGTTCCAACTTTTACATTCCATTTGCTGATAATTCACACATTTTGTTGCATATTTGATCAGTTTCAATTTGAAGATGTGGACAGAATTGTTTTTTGTGATAAATAAATGATTTGGTTAGTTTCTTCTTAAGAGGACAGCATTCTCCCCCTTTTCAAATGTTGTTTTTAGGTTCTGTTGAGTCAGCTTCTAGTGTCCCTATGTATAGCAGAACAGAAATAAAACATGCCTCAGTTCTGCGCCACCCTCACAACTGTGGTTGTCTATGTCCATTTTTGC
This sequence comes from Nesogale talazaci, assembly GCA_004026705.1. Lineage (NCBI taxonomy): Eukaryota > Metazoa > Chordata > Mammalia > Afrosoricida > Tenrecidae > Nesogale > Nesogale talazaci. The sequence goes on along the minus strand of PVJH01018312.1, from coordinate 4,837 downwards.
AGCTATGGTATCAGTTCAGATTGTTAGAATTCTTTAGCTTCTTCATTACTAGGATTGGTGGTTCATGCATCTATTTGAACAATATCTGTATTGATTGAGATTCTTTGAATCCTGATTAATCCTATCACCAACCATATTGTACTTATAATAGATCTTGAAATACCCTTTTTGATGATGAACACAATTCCATTCTTCTTGATTGTTTCATTTCCAGCACAGGAAACCATTTAAAAGGGCCAATTTCTAATTTAAAAGGGCCAATTTCTATCCATCTCAGTTCACTATTGCTTGGAAGCTCGGTTTTTATGTGTTACGTTTCATTTTCTAAAACTCCTAAATTTCCTAAATCATATTTCATATATTCCAAGTTCTGATTATTTATTGATGTTTGAAATTATTTCTTCTCAAATTTGGTTGTGCCCCACCAGCAAATAAAAGTCCTGAAGGCCTCACTCTCCCAGGGTTTACTGCATCTCTTTCATTGTGGTCGATTATACTTTGACCTGTTCCTTAGTCACATTTTGAGTGCCTTACAACATGAGGGGCTCATCTTCTAGCACTATTGGACAACATCCTGCCTCTTTTCATGATGGTTTTTGATATCCTATAATGTTTCAATTATGTCCCTAAGGTTTTCAGTGGCTAATTCTTCAGGAATCAAAAGCCTATTCCTTTTTTTACTAGTCTGTTTTAGTGTGGAAGCTTTGCTGAGTTCTGTTCACTTGTGGTGACCCTGCTGGCATATGAAATGCTGTTTACATGGCTTTCAACATCAAATAAACACATAGGCCACCACGGTACAACCTTTTTATTTTTATTTCTTTTTTCCCCTTTTCCTCCAACAGTATCACCTTTTTAAAGTGTTGAAAAGGTGGCTATTTTGAGGACTAAGGTGTGCTTGAACCCAGTCTTGATATTTTTACCAAGACCTTATATACATGTTACTGAGTAAACAAGATTGATGAATAATTGATGTATTTGAAATATGTTGCTGACAAAGAATATTGAAAATACAGCGTATTACTAAAAGAACAAATAAATCTACCCTGAAAGAAGTACTTCAAGAGTGTTCCTTAGAGGCACAGGTGGTGAGACCACTTTACAACCATGGCCTGAAATATAACAGCAATTGAGAGCAGTTGTAGGATTTTGCAGTGTTTCTTCCTGTTGCTATGAGTTGGAACTGACTTGGTGACATAACTGGTTGTATTATTCATTCGACTGCTAATCACAGTTCAAAATTACTGGCAATTCTGCAGATGAAAGATGAGACTTTCTACTCTGGTAAAGATTTACAGCATAGGAAATCTACAGGCAGGAACAGTTCTACACTTTTTATTACCTACTTTGTCTTCAGGGCTATTTTAAGACAGATTCTATTCAGTAGCTTTGAGGAAGAACTCTATGCATGTGTAATGGACAAGAACATTAAATGGATCAAGTCTTTGGGAAAAGACTGCCACTAGTCACCCAACATGAGATAGATAATTTGAGTAATTATACAAGAATTTAAGAGATTGAACTCATATTTTAAAAATTCCCAAAAAGAAATCTTTAGATATACAGGATAATTCTACCAATCATTTAAAGAATTATTAACATAGATTCTTCAAATTTTTTAAGTGAGTATATACAGCACTGCCAATTTAATTTATTCCTAGTGTTAAATGAATCAGATAACTTTTATGAGATGGTTTCCAATTTCAGTTGATATATACCCATGTATTTTAGCTCTTCTGGGTTTGTTTAGTTTTCTTCACCTTTAACGTGAACTTTCATTGGAGCAATTTTCTGTCTGTTCCACATTTGATTCCTGGCTTTGAACTCCATCATCTTTCTTCGTAGATGTAGTCTATTTGATTCTCAGACTAATTCCAAGTTTATAATCAGTATTTATGTTGTTGAAGAACGGTATTTGCAATGAATGAGATGTTTGTCTTACAAAATTCTATCATTTGGTTTCCAGCATAATTTCTGTTCCCATTGCCCTATTTTCCAATTATTGGTCTTCCCCTCTACCCACAACTTTAGCATTTAGTTATCAGTGCACCTTAAATGTATTTTTGATCAATTCAGACGATGGAAGTTAGTAGAAGTCTTCAATTTCTTCATTGTTGGCTTTGATGATTGGTGGGTAAATTTGAATGATGGCTTTCTTAACTGGTCTTATTACTGAAAGCATTGTACTTCAAGAAAAATCTGGAAATGTTCTTTTATATGATGAATACAAGACTATTACTCATCAATTTGTCATATCCAGCATGGTAGACCATGTGCTTGTCAGATGCAAAATGGACATACCAATACATCTTAGCCAACTAATGCCCAGGATATCCAACTTTATGCATTTAATTTCATTTTTTCCAATATTCTTAGATTTACATTTTGTAAATTTTGTGTTCCAATTTTAATACCTGTTTGTATCTATTCTCATTTCGAGACAAGACACATCAACAAATGGAGATGTGTAAGGTTTATTGCAACCGTTAAGTTTGACTTGAAACCACCAATTGCTCTGAGGGAGAAAGATGAAGCTTTCTACTCCTATAAAGATTTACAACCCAGTAAACTCACAAGGGTAATTCAACTCTGCTTCTTTTCCCCCCAACTCTGTTCTAAAGGGTTGCTATGAATCAGAATCAACTTGATAGCTATGTGTTTTGAGTGAATTTCTATTTTGAGGAGGCAATTATATTTTGTGTGCTTTCCAACCACAATGACTTATTTCCATATTATAGGCAGTGTTCTACTGGTTTTCATAAGATTTTCAATAGCCTTTTTTCCCTCAGAAGCACATTGCCAAGTCATTCTCCTTAGTGTATTTTACACTGGGGGCTCCCCTGAAACCTACCCACCATGCTATCCTGTGAATCCATGCAACTAATTGTGATACCAGTGGCATAAGTTCCCAGAAAGTCACCTCATTAGGAAATTTGAAATATGAATTTGGTATTTGAAGAACTCAAGAATAAATAAATTTTCTCATTGTGCACCAATGACCAGATAGTTGTAGGGTGATATCAAGAATGGCATACAGGGGGCTGAGCCCCGGTGGTGTAATGGTTGTGCACGGGACTGCGGCCCACTGGGATGGAGGTTCAATTCCAGCTCCACAGGAGCAAAGGCTGGGTCTCCTACTCCCAACACCAGAGGGCAGTGATGCCTAAAAAAAAAAGAATGGCATACAGGAAGGAAGCAAAAGTTCATTAAAAAGATAGGAAGCAAAGAGAAGACCAAAATGGATATCAGAAAAGACTAGTAAACTTTCTGTACAACATAAAGTAGTTAAAGCAAATGATAGGATCAATTAAGTAAATTTTCTTAACAGAATATTTTAAAGTTGTGGAATAAAATTCAAAATCATGAAAAAAACCCAAGCTGACTGGTCTAGTAGAGGCAGATAGCATCCCTGAGACTCATTCTTAGTCACCCTTCAGGTTTGGAGTTGAGCTCATTCCAGCGGCTCAAGTATCAGCCAAACAATATACAGATATGTAAGGGAAATAGTAACAGTGCTTAAATACATACATATTGGTATGATAAACCATATAGGAGCAATAGGGTAACATTTTTCTAGGGACACAGTTCAGAAAGGTTAGGAAAGAAAGAAACACAGAAACAGGGAACAGGGAAGAAGTAGGATAAGTGAAGGCACACAGAAGGGATTGCAATGAATGAGATGAAACAAAATGTATATAAACTATTGAATGTATACCTTGTGATCTGATTTTTAAATATTCAAAGAATTTATAATAAAGAGTTAAAAATAGAGGTTCCAAAGGATATCTTGAGAAAATAAAGTATTATTTTGAAATGTGCACCAAGATGAAGTTAGAAAATCAAGAGGAAAACATGCTCTGTATTTCTTTCTTTCTTTTTTTTAACTTTTGAATATATATATATATATATATATATATATATATATATATATAAATCGTTTTATTGGGGGCTCATACAACTCATCGCAATTTATGCATTGTATACCAAACACATTTGTACATTTGCTGTCATCATCATTCTCAAAACATTTGCTTTTTACTTAAGCCTTTGGTATTAGGTCTTCATTTTCCCCCTACCTCCCTATTCTTCCCTCATTCATGAATCCTTGATAATTTAGAAATTATAATTATTTTGTGATATCATACATTGTCCGATGTCTCCCTTCACTCACATATCTGTTGTCCATACCCCAGGGAGGAGGTTATATGTAGAACCTTATAATCAGTTCCTCCTTTCTACCCCACCTTCCCTGCACCCTCCCGGTATCGTCAGTCTTACCACTGGTCCTGAAGGGATCATTTGTTCTGGATTCCCTGTATTTCTCATTCCTATCTATACAAGTGTACATCCTCTGGTCTAACCTGATTTGTAAGGTACAATTGGGATCATGATAATGGGAGGGGAGGAAACATTGAAGAACTAGAGGAAAGTTGAATGTTTCATCATTGCTACACTGCACCCTAACTGGTTCATCTGTTCCCCAGGACCCTTCTTTAAGGGGATGTCCCATTACCTACATAAGGGATTTGGGTCCCCAATCTGTACTCCCCCTCAGTTACTTTAGTTCTTTGATGCCTGAAACGTGAGCCCTTTGACACTTCATGGTCACACAGATTGGTGTGCTTCTTCCACGTGGGCTTTGTTGCTTGTGGACTAGATGGCCACTTGTTTACTTTCAAACCTTTAAGACTCCAGATGCTATATATTTTGATAGCTGGGCACCATCAGCTCTCTTTACCACATATGCTTATGCACACATTGGTCTTCAGTGATAGTGTCAGGAAAGTGAGCATCATGGAATATCAATTTAATAGAACAAAGTGTTCTTGCATTACTT